>JAMKCH010000881.1:0-64019 GCA_023653785.1 Ophioderma brevispina | reverse complement strand
TAAGTACCAACCTACCTAGTATGGCGTCACAATGACGTCCATCAGTCCGCGAGTCGCAAAAATTGGCATTTTCCCACAGAAAATAGGCGAAAATCCAATTTTGCGCTAAGAACGTAGGATATCAATTGTTCATGCGGTTTTTCACTCTAAATGATGGCAATTGGCTAGTCTTACATACACATAACGTTTTAGAGCCATATTGTGCATATTTTCAAAAATGCCCATAGGGGGCAACCACCCCCCACCCCCCTCCCTTCCATTTGCCGGCATACCTAACCCCGGTGAAGGCTCTACCTTCACATTTTTTCGCTAAAATGATCGGAAAGGATGAGAGAACGATTACCTAGAAGCTTCTTGTTATTGGATTTGCCAATTGGGTTTCATTCAAGTTTGATTATATAGTCCTATCGATCGCACATCCGTTTTTACCTGGGTATTTTTTACTTCGTTCTACTGACACTAGGTTGTTTTTGAATTAAATGCCAATTCCACGTTTTCAATCACAAGTTTTTTTTTTAATTGTAAAAAAAAAAAAAAAAAAAAAAAAAAAAAAAAAAAAAAAAAAAAAAATAGATTATTAAAAAAAATAACATTCACCATATGCGCCTTTATAATAACTAGAAATGAACGCATAATCCCATACACTGGATATTTCCTCTATTTGCGAAAATTCTAAAACTGGGCATTAGCTTACGTGACTAGTCCTTTTATTTTGATTTAAAGTTGAACTATTTTTAATTAATAGACAACCATGAAAATTAAATTTTGAATCTCTGAAGCTGCCTTTAAACTGTGCTTCTAGAAAAAAAATACTTTCACCTGCACAGCCGGGCTAATTCCGGTGGAAATATTCCAACCTATAACCCTAAACCCCACCAGAACCAAAATCGCAATATCGAGAAAATGAGCATTTGTGCCATCCCCGGTGTGGTTGCCTAGATAAAGGTTCATACGTTTTTATATAGATAGCCAATCGACACTGTATAAGCGTTTAATTCCATAGGTGTCTTTTTATAAGGCGATCAAAAACGAACTGGACCGCGAGAATAATTCGACGTTCGTTTGTATCTGGTCAAACTACGAACGGCGTTCAAAGTTCGCGGTTCAGTCACCTCAGAAAATCCCCATACAAGTAGCTTCCAGGTTTTAAACGGAAAGCACTTGAGGGGTGATTGTGTACTGGGGTCCAGGTGTTGTAGTACGTACATGCACCGCACTGTCAGCTAAAAATTGGGTCAGGTCACGCAACAGCAATATAAACAGTCGTAAACATCGTGACATACATGTTTACAGAATGTTTTTGGTTTAGTTCATATTGTTGAACATGTGAAGCGTATGAATGATCCACGAGGAGGAACTATTTTTTTGGGGGACCGAGTTTGTGGTATTTCACAAGAGCTAATGAAGTTATGGTTGATTAAATTGTTTCACGCAGCGCAGTTCGTGATCGGTGCCGTGATTTCGGCGGTGATTTCGGGAGTAAGTGCATTTAATGACTGAACTTGATGAGTCAGTGGTCTGGGATCTAGCACTTCCCACTTGCATGACTTGACTTGGGATTTATAAACAAATGAAATTTTCTACCCCTTTGACCAGGCGAACCGCCCAACTTGGTCATCCTTGTGTTCTTCTCCTCTCGTTCTATAGCTCTAATTTACGCAGATCAGCTTCGGTGACAAGAGCGTGTCTGCTTGGCGTCTTGGACGGTGAGAGGGCTGGCTGCGAATCGGCTTAGCTTGAGCCACTGGGTCTTGCCCGTCCGGGGACTGTGCCGGCTTTGTTTGCTGCTCGCGCTCGTAAGGCCGAACTTTCAATTTTTCAATTGACTCTAGACACTGCAAAAGTACAGCATCATCTACCTGGCTATCCCATTCAAAATCGGCAAAATTTTAGGTCAAATCTGGAAACCCTCATATTGAGATGGGACGGCAGATGAGGTCCCCGCAGTTTCAAGCCATAATTTTTCCTTTTCCGTGTGGCTTCATAGCCGAAAGGTAACTAAGAAGTTGAAATTCACTCGCATTTTGATTAGATACGATATAGGCGGGATTTTTTCCCGGGGGGGGGATCGTCTTAGGGACAAGGGGGTATCATCGTGTCCAAGCAATCCAAGTAAAAAGGGTAGTTTTAAGGATCAGGCACGTTACGTACGTTACCCGTGAAAAGGTCTAAAATCACCCAAAATCAAGAAAAAGGGTATATTTTCTAAAAAATGAGGTCTTGGCGCATTTAGGTCCATATCATTCTCAGCCATGAATTTTTTTTTAAAAAGTGTTCCGGAATCATGTACTTGTCTTCAAACCTGTGCTTTCAAATCGTAAATTTCCAAATTTTTCCGCGCTGCGCGCCGTAAAGAAAGAAACCAGGGACACGATTTACGTACAGGCCTATCACTTGAACCCATGACAAACAGACAATACTTTTAGCACGTAAACTCCTTAATTTATCCAAATGTCAGTCAATTCTCGGTTTATAACTTTTTTAAATAACTTTTGGGAATAATTTGGGTGCATAATGCGCGGATTCGGCAATTTTCGGGGCAAAATGCCGATATCGCTGCCCTGCAAATGCGGGACTAAAATAGCTGCCGAAAAATACGTTTCTAAATGCGAATTCTCCGGATCCTTCCCGCGCCACTTTACATATGAATTCTTTGTGACACTTAACCTCAAGTAGTTTTACTTTTGATAAGGCCCAGTATCATACCTATATTTTGTTATATTGACTCACTACAAAGGTCAAATTTATAGTTCACGAATTCGCATGAAATGTGCGTTTGGAAAGGGAAGATTGCATTGTATAGCGCAATGGACGATCAATCAGGGCCATATCGTCGACTTTTTCCTACTAGTCGTGCCGCCGTCCTGAGAATGGTTGGATACGCCCCTGGCTCAAATGCATTCCTCTTTAAATTACCTTTCCTCGGATACATATCCTGGATGAAAAATTAACTTTCCCAGATATTTTACTGAATTACACCAGCTCAGACAAGCCTCTCTGGTGTCCAAAT
Source organism: Ophioderma brevispina (assembly GCA_023653785.1). Classification (NCBI taxonomy): domain Eukaryota; kingdom Metazoa; phylum Echinodermata; class Ophiuroidea; order Amphilepidida; family Ophiodermatidae; genus Ophioderma; species Ophioderma brevispina. Next base: position 61,009 of record JAMKCH010000881.1, on the reverse strand, counting down.
CTGTGTTTTGGGTTTTTATGTATAACGGGGTAAAATAGCATCAATTACTTGTTTAGGGTATAGAGGAAAGACAAATATGTATATGGGTATGCAAATTGCGCTGCTGATACTTGTTTTGGGGGGGACGCAAAATTCCATCAAGGTTTGTTAGGGTAGCTAATTGCATTGCTGGGTAGTTGTTTAGGGGTGAAAATTCAAGCTTCGGAAAAAATGCGTATTTAGGGTGCTTTTGTGAATACTTGGACACGGATGATACCCCCATATCATTGAGAAGTGGCCCCCCTGGGGATTTTTTTGTCGTCACGCAATCTATTCTGACTAGGTTCTAAATGTCTCATTATGTGCTAAAAGATGGGTATTTTAATTATAGACAAATTTATTAAAACGGCTTAAATTTGAGTCAGGTATTTGAATAGCAAGACCGTGGCTAGGCTGGCAGGGTTTGGTAGTTTTGCACTATTTAAGGTTCCGCAGGAAGGGATTTTGATGGGGTCGCCCTGTTAGGTTTTTATGTACAAATTCCCGGTTACACTTCATGCGATGACGTCGTAAATGACTTGAGAAGAATCGATACTGCAGAGGGGCCATAATATTGGTGTTGACTCCGCTCCGGGAAAGTAACATGTAAACAGTAAACACGGGAATGTTGTGTATTTTTTTTATTAATAAATTGACAGTATTATGCCTTTGTGTTATTGTAGCTTTTGTTAAACATTTTGCCACCAATTCACATTTGCTTGATACGATATAGGCGGGATAGTTTTTTCCCGGGGGGATCAGTCTCATTGACAAGGGGGATCATCCGTGTCCAAGAATCCACGTAAAAAGGGTAGTTTTTCAGGATCAGCACGTTACGTACGTAAAGTGGAAAGGGTCTAAAATCACCCAAAATCAAGAAAAAGGGTTATATTTTTCTAAATGAGGAATGAGCATTTAGGGTCCATATTCATTTCAAGCATAATTTTTTTTTTTAAAAAGTGTTCCGGAATCATGTACTTGTATTCAAACCTGTGCTTTCAAATCCGTAAATTTCCAAAATTTTCCGCGCTGCGCGCGGTAAAGAAAGAAACAAGGACACGATTTTTAGATACAGGGCCATCACTACCATGAACAGACAAATTTAGCAATTTTAAAAAAAAAAAAAAAAAAAAAAAAAAAAAAAATAGGTTTAAATTTTTAAAATACTTTTTTGGGACATAATTTGGATGCATAATTGTGCGGATTCGGCAATTTTCGGGGAAGGGAAAATGCCGATTATCGCTGCCCTGCAAATGCGGACAAAATAAAGTGCCGAAAAATAAGTCTCTAACAGAGAATTCTCCGGATCTTTCCGCGCACTACATATGAATTCGTTGTGACACTTTAAACCCATCCGTCGTTTTACTTGATAAGCCAACATTTATCATACTATATTTTGTTATAATGAATCCACTTACAAATGTCAAATTGATTTTTATCAAATCGCATGGAAGGTGCGTTGGGAAAAAGTGAAGATTGCATGTATAGCCCGCAATGGCCGCTCATCAGACCATATTAGTTCGACTTTTCCTAATAGCGTGCCGCCGTTCCGAGAATGTTGGATTAAGCCCCTGGCTCAAACCCTGCATTCCTCTTTTAAATACCTTTCCTCGGACATATCCTGGATGAAAAATTAACTTCCCCAGATATTTTCTGAATTCACAATCTCAGACAAGCCTCTCTGATGTCCAAATTGTTTGGGTTTTTACGTAATAAAGGGGTAATAAATAGCATCAATTACTTGTTAGGGTATAGAGAAAACAAAACTTGTTTAGGGTAGCTAATTTGCGCTGCTGGTACGTGTAGGGGGTACGTGTGCAATCGTTTATGCCCTTGCCTTGGTTCATGAATGTGTACAGCAATACCGTGCTTTGTTTCAGGGGCCCGGTACATTAACTAATAGGGCAGACGCATTGAACTGCGTACAATACGCACCGTCAATGACAATATCCAATGCATGATTTGTAATCCAATCATACTTCTTCTCGTTCGATAATAAACGTTATGAATCATCGTCAACTGACGTGCTGTGCATTGATTTTTTGCCACCTGCACTAAAATCCAATTTCACATCATTAACAATCTTAACGGATCACACACATTGGAGTTCTCTGTAGTCGGGCCCACATTGCAAACAAGCAAAATTATTTTATTTTTTTATTTTTTAAACCCAATATAAGTCTAAACATTATGAATGGGATAACAGCCTTTTTTTTTCAAATTTGTGTCTCATTTGTATTATTTAGGCCCAAAACAAAACAGGAAAAACGCGATTTTTCACTAATGTTGATTTTTTTTAAATTGATGTACTTTTCCATATAATAAATTTGAAATGCCAATTTTGAGAACAGCATTTTAAGTCTAGAAATACTGTTTATGTAAAATTTAGGTACAGGATAAACATTCTAAAACTGTAATTAAATTAATTTTTTAATTTCCCATTTTTTGGTGTATTTGCTGGCAAAACCTGCGTTTATTTGTGAAGTTATTAAATTTTTTACTTATGAAACGTTAAAACATACCCGCTTGATCAAACAATAAAATACATATTGCTATTAAAAGTCATTGACGAGGATTGCGTTGGATTTCCGCCTTTGATTGACCGTAATTTTTGAACCGCTGTTTTCAAAAAAATGTGTTTTTGCATATACCTAATGCTTGTCCATATACTAAACACTGGTGAAATAGTTACTCAAATCCCATCCTTCATATAGAAAAAATCGCAACTTTATAAAATTTCCGGATCCGGAAATTTAGTTATAACACAGTATCCTATGGCACTGTAAACTACACATAAATGTTTACTGCAATGGCAACGAAAATCCCGATACACTCAAAAACTTGGAATTTGGGTGGCTTTATGGACTATCTCTTAGTTCTGTTTGACTATTTTCAATAAATACACACAAAATTCATTTCCAAAATCTCTTGAGTCAGACTTTAATAATTCTATTAATAGTAAGTTTATTGATAATTCTACAGTAATATGGTTTGCAACTGACTTGACTATTTCCTATAATTGGGCATTTCTGGGGGGAACCCTTTGAAAATCAAAGAAATTAACATTTGGGGGAACCTCTGGAAAATGTTTTTTGGTTGGTTTGTTTTTTAGGCCAAAACAGGGTCGGATCTTTAGCTCCCTGTAATAGCTCAGAAACCCTGAAAGTGGTGTATTTTTTTCGTCAAATATGTGTGATTTTTTTTTTTTTTTTTTTTTTTTTTTTTTTTTTTTTTTTAATGTCTCTTTTTTTGTTTTCTTGACCATTTTAAAAACAAAATCTTCAAAACCTTTAAAAAATGTGGTTGAAAGTGTTTTTACACCTAGGTGACAGGGCCTGACTTTTAAAATAAGGTGGTGCTCAGTAAAAATCTCCCATTTATATCAGGGGAAGCTTTAAGGTGAGCTTTTCATGGCATATATCAGTGCTAACCACGGAGACATAGATTTTCAAGGGGAGCTTTAAATCGCTCTCCTACAAGTGCGTAAGTAGAGCTGTAGGGGAGCTAAGTCGCTCTCACCGTCCTTAAAAGTCAGTCCCTGATGTGAGGCAGGAAGCTGAGACGAACCCTTTTTTCCATGGCCCTAAAATCATTAATTTCAAATTATCTGAAGTTACCTTGATGATTCTTTTGAATGGTCTTTGTACGTCAAGTATCGTCATTCTCTTACCACCATCCTCCTGTCGAAACGCCAGTCATCCTTTTGCAGACTTCTTTGCCCCTCTCTACCTCTGCGACAGATTTATATGGACAGAAAACCACACAAGCTTCATGAGGGGCCTTGGGGTGTTTGTGGTGGTTTCATGATGTTGCTTTGGTGCAATTTCTCCAAGTCTCCTGCAGAGATGGGTGGATAGTGGTCTGTGGTATCACCACCCTCGCGCTTCATTCGTTTCAGATTTCCTCGGAACACATTATTTGCCTCCTGGAATTCTGGATTGCGCATGATGTTGTAGTGCGTTGTAGGGCGGAGATGAGAGGTGGCGCTGATAGCAGCCCTGATGTTGTTGATACTGGATTTGGAATATTTTGTTCCATCTGACTTTCTAACACCACCATAAAAGTAGCGTAGTAGTTGGCAGAGTTCTTCTGTTGGCCAAGTTTTCAAAGTTTGTACTTGATTATTTGCTATGCACAATCTACATGAAGAAAAAGATATTATGTTGTGCGAGTTGTAGCTTCATTCAATTTAGACCGATAGTACTTTCCATAAAAGTTTAAGATGTTGTTAATTGATATTTGTTATATTTATTTTTAATTTGAATATTGATGTCCTTTGCATATGTTGTCTTCTCTTGTTTTTGTAAATATGGTTATTCTAGTTAGTTTACTTTTGAGTTCTTAATTTGATTTTTCAATTTAATCAAGGTTTATATTAGGTTTAACTTTAAATGTTTATTTTTTTTGAAATAAATGAGTTATAATTTATTTCTTGTGAACACTTTTTATATTTATTTTCATATTAAATTTTTTTTTAAATATTTTAGGTCTTTTTTTGTGTTGATAATTTTAACCTCATTCCCTCAGTAGTTACATTATAACCTTTTAAACAAATTAAGTACCGCTTCTCTTTTTTATTCTCAAGAGTTTGTTTATAGTTATCATGCAATTAGTATTGTCGTCAGGTTAAACGGAAAGCACTTGAGGGGGTGATTGTGTACATGGGGTCCAGTGTGTTGTATACGTAAATTGGCACACCGCACTGTCAGCTAAAAATTGGGTCAGGTCACGCAGCATATAAACATCGTACATCGTGACATACAATGTTTTACAGATGTTTGTTTGTTTATATTGTAACGATGTGGAGCGTATGAATGATCACGAGAGGAACTATTTTTTTGGGGACCGAATGTTTGTGTATTTTCACAAGAGCTATGAAGTTTGGTTGTTTAAATTGTTTTCACGCAATCGCAGTTCGTGGAGTCGTGACAGTGATTCGGCGTGATTTCGGGAGTAATTGATTTATGACTGAACTTGGATGATTCAGTGGTCTGGGATCTAGCACTTCCACTTGCATGACTTGACTTGGGGATTTCTAACAAATGAAATTTTCTTACCTTTGACCAGGCGCACCGCCCAACTTGTTACAGCATTGTGTTCTTCTCATCTCGTTCTAGCTCTAATTTTACGCGATCAGCTTCGGTGACCAAGAGTTGTGCTGCGTGGCGTTTGGAGACCGGGGAGGGGGCTGGCGGCGAAGCGGGCTTAGCCTTAGCCACTGGTCCTTGCCCTTCGGGACTGGTGCCGGCCTTGTTGCCGCGCTCGTAAGCCGAACTTTCATTTTCAATTGACTCTAGACACTGCAAAAGTACAGCATCATCTACCTGGCTTTCCCATTCAAAACTGTGTCAAATTTATGTCAAATTTGGAAAACCCTCATATTGAGATGGGACGGCGATGATGTCCCCGCAAGTTTCAGCCATATTTTCCGTGTGGCTTTCAGTACGAAATGTAAACTAAGGAAGTTGGACATTCTACATTTTGCTTAGATACGTATAGGCTGGGATTTTTTTTGTCCGTCCACTCAATCTATTTCTGACTAGGTTCATAAATTCTCTCATTAATGTGATAAAAGATGTGTACTTTTAATTATAGACAATTTATTAACGTCTTAAATTTGAGTTGAGTGTATTGAATAGCAAGACCTTGGCTAGGCCTGGCAGTGGTTTGTGGTAGTTTTGCACTATTTCAGGTTCCGCAGGAAGGGATTTTGATGGGGGTCGCCATGTTAGGTTTTTCTGGTACAATTCCCCGGTACACTCATTCGAGACTTCGTAATGACTTGAAAGAATCTGATACTGCGAAGGTGCCATAATCTTGTTTGTTGACCGTCCGCTCCGGAAATGTACATGTAAACAGTAAACACGGGAATGTTGTGTAATTTGATTTTTATTAATAAAAATTGCAGTATTATGCTTTGTGTTATTTTAGCTTTTTTGTTAACATTTTGCCACCAAGCAGCATCGGTACGTGTAGGGGGTACGTGTGCAATCGTTTATGCCCTTGCCTTGGTTCATGAATGTGTACAGCAATACCGTGCTTGTTCAGGGGCCCGGTACATTAACTAATAGGGCAGACGCATTGAACTGCGTACAATACGCACCGTGCAATGACAAATATCAATGCATGATTTGTATCCAAATCTACTTCTTCTCTCATAATAAACGTTTATGAATCATCGTCAAACTGAGCGTGCGTGCATTTATTTTTGCCAATGCACTAAATCCATATTCACTCATTAACCTCTTAACTATCACACACATTGGAGTTCTATAACCCACATTGCAAACAAGCAAAATTATAGTTATTTTTTTTTATTTTTTAAACCAGATATAAGTCTAAACATATGAATGGGATAACAGCCTTTTTTTCAAATTTGTGTCCTCATTTTTATATTTAGGCCAAAAAAAAAACAGGAAAAAAACGCGATTTTTCACTTAAAATGTTGATTTTTTTTAAATGGATGTACTTTTCCATATAATAAAATTGAAATGGCCATTTTGAGAAAACAGCATTTTAAAGGTCTGAAATCTGTTATGTAAATTAGGTACAGGGTTAACATTCTAAAACTGTATTTAAGATTACAATTTTAATTTCCCCAATTTTGGTGTATTTGCTTGGCAAAATCTGCTTTATTGTGAAGTTATTAATTTTTTACTAATGAAACGTTAAAAATAGCCGCTTGAAAAACAATAAATACCATACATATTGCTATTAAAAAGTCATTGACGAGAATTGCGTTGGATTTCCGCCTTTGATTGACCGTAATTTTGGAACCGCTGCTCCAATTTTGTGAAATAAAAAGCAACAGAAAGATAAAATTTAGCTGCTTCTTATGGGCATAACATCTAAAGACCCCAATAGAGTCACTACTAGGTAGACCATTACCTTAACCATTAGTCGGTCGATCCATATTTCAATATTTGTGCTTCTAAAGCTCGATTTATACTGAAGCTAGACGCTCCAAGCGCCAATGCTACCGAACTGACCATTCTACAACTCGAATCTTTGCCAAGAACAAGTTATCAATAAAGGCTGAATCGAGATTGGCCGAGGAGGGCGCCCTCATTTTCAAACAAATCGTGTTTTTGCATGTACACAATGCTGGTCCATATACTAATCACTGCGTGAAATAAGCTAAGCTTAAATCGAAGTCCTTCATATAGAAAATCACAATTTTGTTATAAAATTCCGAATCCGGAATTTCTGCTATACACAGTATCCTATGGCAGGTAATACTATACATTAATGTTTACTGCATCAAACGAAAATCCGATTCATCTCCAAAACTTTGGAAATGTGCATTTAAGTTTACTATCTTTAGTTCTAGTTGACTATTTTTAATTAATTACAAAAAACAAATTATATTCGAAATCTCTGAGTCAGCCTTTAATTGGTTTTAGCGTCGGAATATTGGTGCTACACTTCGGGATACACAAGTATAAAACAAAAGCTTAGGCCCCTTATCAGACGGTGACAGGTAGTGTTAGTAACCTTTTGGAACACCTACCTAGGGCCCTTGTTAAATACACGAGGGGCCCCTTTGCAACTTAAGTCCACTGTATTGACCTGCCCAGGTCCTAACTGCCACAATGTCCCTTCTCCACTACACAAGATAACCTTTTTCATCTGTCTCAGAGCCCCTTCACAGTGCCACCGAGCATCCTTCCCAAGTACTAAAAATCTCTCCATCTAAACACAGGTGCCCTTCACAACTACCCCAAATACGGCCAATTCCCAAAATACTAATGGGTATCCGTTTCAGACAACATGATCTTTTCTGATTAACCCAGATTCTCTTCACAAATTACCCCAGGTCCACTTCCCCAACTATCCATGTGTTTCTCCTTCCAAACCAACCCAGGGTTCTCCTTTCCCGAAAAACCTCATTTCACCTCTATACAGCCAATCCAGCACTGAGTTACTAATACTTCCAGCTCGTTGAAGCGTAATTTAGTTCGTGAGTCCCTTGTGGGGAAGGTTTTGCCTCAGAAGCTTAATTTGAGCCGAATTGAGTTTAAAGCCCTGCATATTTCCTCCAAATCCATTTCTAAGGCCTAATTTAAAAGACAAAAATCAGTTCCAAGTCCCAAGTTCAGAAAAGTCGCGGCGACACACTTCCCTACCCAGAGTGCCCCCCCCCCCCCCACGGTCTCTCGCCCTCTCACTCTCATACTCTCCCTTTTTACCTCAGCTGAATTTGAGCCCAAATTTTAGTTAAAAAGCCTACAAGTTTCCTCCATTTTTTTCTAATTCTAAGGGCCCTCATTAAAAGACTAAATCAGTTCCCAGCTTCTTAAGTTGGAAGTAGGGTCACACAAAATCCGTACCCAACAAGTGAAGTGCCCTGCCACCCCTCACTCTAATATTCTCCACTTTCTATATTCTTACAGCCCACTTCCAATCTACGTACATAGTATTCCATGATACCTAAAAAAAAACTATATTGACAAACATGTTCATGTTTTAAGATATCAAATTGGGAAATGATTTTTATAATTTACAACATTTTTTTGATTTATAACATATCCAAAGCAATAAGCAAAATTATTTTTTGTATATATATTATAGCAAGAAATAAACATTGTCAATGATGACAATAATAGTATCGGCCCATGAAGGGAAGCCCCAGTAGGCAGAGCACTTAAGTGGGCCAAGGACAAACATGATTATAATGAATGTGTGCACCATATCCAAAACACAATACGGGACCTTGATGATCACATGTGTTATTCTGCTATATGGCTTGTGTATACGCGGATAATTTAACCAATGTATTAGTGATTGGATTTCATGAAGGTATTGTTCTGCCTAAGGCATTAAGACGCCACAATTAGGTGTAATCATTATGAGGATCTATAAATATTTAATCTATTTCACCATATCCCTAAACAATAGATGAGACCTCAGACTGCATGTTAAAATTGTGATGTTACACTATTTACCAGCCATTAGTTGGATAATTTGACCACAATGTATTAGGGTATTGATTTGTTTCATTTGAATCTTCAACCTTCTTAGTACACAATTTGATTGAAACCATCTTGCAAAAAAAGGTAAACATTTAAAAAAGGGGAAATTAAAAAAAAACAACTTATATTCTTCTTCAGTAATACGCCAAATGTTCTGATGTGTTATAAATCATCCCCAAATGCTTTCATATCCCAATAGTTTATATTTATTCACCCTCTCTCTAGTCCGAGCACACTATTATATGTTTTGCTCAATATGAGACCCCCCATTTAGGAACATGGAATATCCCACATTGGCGAGTCTCTAGATGTACTCATTTCTGAAACTACTTGCCTCACAAATCGTACAAAATCCACCTTTTTCCTTCACAAAAAAACAAAACAAGCATTTCGGCCTGGAGAAGACATTCAAAACCATAAAATATCAATTTATAGCTCCCAACACCGCTTCCTTTATCCAAAACTGTTGACAGACGTCCAAATTTTGTTCACAATGCAAAAGGTAGTATACCCCCAATCGTGACACACTTACTGTCTTTGTAGGCAACATTTTTGGATTTTCAAAAGAGACCAATCCAATATACAGATCTAACGTTGATAACTGATAAAAATTACAGCATAAGCATTAGGTAAAAGTTGTAGTGGAGACGTAGAGCAGTGTGGTGGGTAATCGATTCCAAAGATGAATGCACAAAAGGTACTCGGTAACCAATCAGTAAACGATGCGTGTTCTCTAATAAAACAGTGCATGACATGATCAAGCAAATTACTAGTATAGGCCAACGAGTTTAATTATACCGTTGAATGGGTTGAAGGACAACAACAACGACATGACTTTATTACAAAAGAATAACAGATTAACAAGAAATTAAGACAACGCATAGAACCGGCTTAAATGAAATGTGAAAGGTTGTGGTATATGTTACCATGCATTGTGGAATATTACAATTTAAGAATAAATTAAAGGACCAGACACGCTATGGTTTGGTTTACATATGTGATAAATTATGTTGAAACGATTCCCAACATTGATGATATTACAAAAATTATACGCTAATAGAAGACAATATGAAATCGGGAAATGATGGGCGCATCCGGGCCAGTAATCTCACGGCCATAGTGAAGTTTCGGCCATCTCGCGGCATTGCTACGGTCATGTTATCATGTCTATAGTTTGCCCCATCAATGTTGATACTTTTGAGTATCTAACCAACATGTCTCATAGGTTTGTATGCCTTTGAATCACTGATCTCTATACAATGGATTGGCTACAACAACAGTAATGGTATATTAGATGAATGGAGCAACGGGCGGACATCTTGGTCTGAACGAAACACCGTAGCATTCCAGAGACACCTGTTTAACAGAAGTTGTATCCGGGTGAGAAGTTTTAGAGGCATGCCATCCCATACGCGCAAATAAATGAGATCAATGATTGACTTGATTCGTAGGCTGTATGTCGCTGATAACATTTCCAATGAGAACACATTTTGTATAAATGACCGGCTCTTAACCACCTGCTTGGGCTCTTTGGATGACCAATGGCCGTAGTGCCTCAATTACGAAGCCCGGTTTCCAATCACATTGTAAGAGATAGTGCTTTGAATCGACGCACATCTGCAGTGAGTATATTCCATAAAGGAAAAAGAAATATACTTCACAGATTAAACTCAATACAAATAACGAGTAGCCTTCATCATTTCGAATGTAAAATACCACGTTGTCCCAATGAAGAGTAGAAACAATTGAAGTCTCACCTGTCCCGCATCATCGATCAGCTGGCCAGAGAGCAACAATTGTGTCATTCCAAGGTACGCCATTGAATGTCCATTGCTTTACGCGACGAACTTCAAGTGATTTTTGAAAGCATGTGGCATGGAGGGATTCTAATAGAGGGCTCCACTCGAGCAATACATGCTGATAGCGTTTGCGGTTGAACACTTTTAGTCCACTTTTTAAAAACTGAAGAATAGAGTGACATGTGGGACGCACTATATCTCCGCTAAATTTAAACATTCCACCCACCACCTGCTTTATTTGTTGGAAATGGCCCGCTACAATCAACCAACGAGAACAATAAGCAACGCGGTTAGCGTGATGATATCCTTTAAAAACGCATCCATCTATAAACATAAAAACAAATTACTATGGGTTGTAGCAGGTGCCCCACCACAGAGATTGGGCAATTTTCTCATTCTTCCATCTTCTCTTTAGGGCCACAGGACGCAGGCGTCCGTTACTGCTGTGGGAGGCTAGAGTGGTCTACATTTAAATCTTGTTCCGCAGGGAAACCCATGACAGCCGCTTTGAAACTGGGCATTCCCACCAAATATTGACATATCCTCAGGACAAACTGTTCCAAAATTTTAATTGTACGAGGAATAAAACGAAAACTGTTAATGTTCTTCTTTGTAGTGGGTCTGGCCATCGCCTTAGTGAATTTTCTGCCCCTTCTAGCGATGTGGTACCACCATGTGGATGCATTTCACCTTGCACATTGTGTTTAAATAGCCACCAATCTGGTGGCTTCCTCCTATGGATTCAATGATTCCCAGTCAGATTATCAGAAGTCACGGACCAATTGTCCCTCCAATTGTAGTTTCCAGAAACAAACGCAAGGGCCCTTCGTTGAAAATTTTTCGAGCCGATCTATAGTTTTGGTGTATGGATCACAAACCCCCACGGCATATTCTGGTATGGGGAAACCAGGCCTAAATAAGCAGTCTGCTTTGGCTGTACTGTGCATTCCTGAGATTAATTTGCAACATCCAAGAAGAAGTTGTTTGCTTTTTTAACCATGATATCAATATGGTAATCCCATGTGAGAGTATGAGAAATTAAACACCAAGGTATTGATGGTGTTGCACTGTGTCGAGAATTGACCGACATAATATAGGGTGTTTGGATCATATTTCTTTTAAAACCAAGGTGCATGATGTACATTTTTAGGATTGAACGTACATTGCCAGTCTAGACCATTTTGGAGGGTGATTTATATCTTGGAGAGTTTCCAATCAGCAGTGGTGGTAATTTGCGATAAACTATACAGTTCATCGGCGAAAAGTCTGATTTCCGATGAAATATTCATGGTAATGTCGTTAATATACAATAAAATAAGAGGGGGCCGAGGACCGTGCCTTGCGGCACGCAAACGCCACATATCCAACAAGAATGGGCACATTAAGCACGACCCTTTGCCTCCTCCTACAAGAAAAAGTATCCAATCCATTGAAAGTAATGTTACCTCGATGCCGTAATAATGGAGCTTTGATTTTAAGCGCTCGTGGGGGAGCTGTATCGAAGGCTTTTGTAAAGTCAAAATCGCAATATCCACCTGGTTATTGCCCTCGATACACTTTGCCCAATCATTCACAGCAAGGTGAGTTGCGAAACACATGATTCCCCTTTCTGAAACCGTTGATGTTTTGGAGTGGATAATATTTGCATTCAGATGACGAGAGATATATGAATGAATTATGTGTTCAATGAGTTTACTACACACAGATGTAAGTGACACCGGTCTGTAGTTAATAGGTGTAGATTTATCCTTTTTTTAAGAGAGGCGAATATTGGCTACCAACCAATTCCTCCCGGGCAAACTTACAGTATCCAACGGACTGTTGAAAAATCAGGCGGCCAGATTGGTGAACTTAGAAGGCATTTCTCCTTAGCAGCGTGGGTAATCATCGGGACCCACAAGCTTTATGATTTGTACGTCGTTTAGAAGCTTGTAAACGCTTTCTGTAGAAATGATCATATCATCCACCGTGGTGATCGACTAGGTTGATAGGGAATGCGTTCAACATTTTCCTCTGTGAAACACTGATCTAAATCTGCCCTAACACGGTTGCTTTTTTGCTTTCTCTGGTTCTAAGATGAAATATGTATTTCCTTGAGAGTTGGGAGACCATGTTTTCCTCATGTCTCTTGGCTGATAATTTCCACAACCCACTTGGATTTTCAGCCAAGTTATCAACAGCATCGCTGACGAAGAGGTCATGTTGTTTCCTAATTTCCTGCTTAACCAACTTCCGAGCTTCCTATTTTTCTCCCATTCCAATTGACAAACCAGACGTCTTGGCCTTACCATGAAGACGATCCCTACGCATGATAAGGCCGTTTAATTTGGCCATTTACCAGGGCATATTGATTGCTTTATTCCAGCCCTGGTTGGTACATATTTATCACGAGCAGTATGCATAGTCTCCTTAAAGCTATCCCAATTTGCAGTAGTCTCTCTCTAGCAGGATGTCTTATGTTAATAATTCATATTTAAAACTCTCAATGTCGGTTCCATCTGTAAGAAAATCAGTTTTATTATACTGATAAATCTTCTCCTGGGTTTATGGATGGTCTTGGGTTCAGTTGCATTTTGGTAGAATATAAGATGGTCGCAATCCCGTTTTGACAGAGTGCTCAGTACTTTCCCTGGGCCAAGAAGTAAAACACAGATCAAAATATTGGCACTCGTTTCTGTGTATCTTGTTGGTTCCAAAACAAGCTGGGGTTAAGAAAAATTCATTTCACTATCTTCTAAATGCGTGGTTCCGGTGCTGGGATTACTCCAGTTGGCTTCTGTGTTATATAAAGGCCGCGGCAGGATAACATAAGGCATTTTCTGATTGCGTTTTTGTTAAAGGACTGCCTAAGATCTCCCAATAACCAAAACCAAGCTGTCTGGTGGGCGATAATTTTAAAACGGAAACCAACATAAATCGCTTCACCAGTTTTACGAATAAAGATATCCAATAATTTTCCCCGTCAGTCTCAAGCTCAGTCACGGGGTATGACTAGGTATCCAAACTTGCCATAGCAACCCACCCTTTCACGTCAATTCTGTCTTTCCTAATAACACAAAAAAATAGTAGGAATATTGGATTTAGCCACAGTAGAATCAAGATGTGTCTCAGTGAGACAGACAATATCAGGCTTGTGTTAATCAATGAAGTAGTGGTGGATTATGGTACTTGACCTTGCTACCACGGGTATTTATGTCATGAAATATGTAGGGTACTTTTAGTAGTACCCATTTTTGCCCAGTCAATTCCTGTGTTTTTTATTTTGTACCTAGAAGTACCAAGCATCAGTCTTTTATTGGTTTACTTTGATCTACTTTATGTAATTTTAGCTTGCGCTTTAAAGGGCAGTCAGCTCGCCTGTGTGTTTCAGCGGTTTTGGTTATGTGAAGTGTCGGTATTCACCTCCTGTTGATTTACTGGTCACAATTTTTGTTTTTGTTATGCGAAAATTTGAAATACCGGTTTCAGTGCTCCTGTGTGTTTCGTCTGGTTTTGTTTTTATAAGGTCACTCCTAGGAGTTTCTTGGTACTATGATTTTCAGAGTTGATGAACTCCCCCAGGGGCCGATATGAGTTTTGTGATTGTATTGAATCCAACTTGAGTAAAAAAAGATATGATTAAAATTCATGACACACAAGATGGGCACAACCACGCAAACTCACTCAACTCCTGCAGAATTTCGTCCTCTACTTTGAAACACCCGAGCAGCCAGCGCCGCGTGGAGACCAGCTGTCGCACATATCACAACGGACCAAGATGTATTTCTTACCTCCTTCTTGCACATTGTGCATGGGCAATTTGTTTCTTGAGTTATGTAATCTTCCTTTTTTTGGGGTGGCCCTGGATGGGTTGCACATCCCCCGGGGGGGCCACTTGTATTGCCAAGGTGGATTATAAATGCTCGTGTACAAAAAACGCGTAAGTAGGGTCGTTTTTTGAGAGCAGGCGATGTACGCGCATACGTTTAGGGTATAAAATCGTCCAAATTCAAAATTAGGTTATGCTTTTCACGTCGTAATAAAAACGTTGTTTGGGTGTAATATTTGAGTCTGTAAAAAAGTAAATTGAAAATGGCTGAGAAAGAAATTGCGGTTTTGTTCCCGATTTTATTTGACTTCACATGGTAGTTTCCCCGAGTGATTTTAACCGTTTTCAGCCTTATTTAGCTATTTTCTTTATGTCGTCGCCGTCTCCAACATATAGTTATACCGTAGAATTTTTGAGTTTCATTTCATGTTCGCGTGTTATTCTACACTAAGAATGATCATTAGATGTAGCGCTATGGCGTAGAGAAACAGATTAGGTTCTGTCTCTTAATTTATGTCAATCAAAGTAAGATCATGGATATTTTAGGGCTGCTCTATTTCAATGGAAAGGCTGAATGCATGGAAAAACAAAAATGTCAACTCGACACCCGATAAGACCAGTAATTTCAAAGAAATACGGACACTTTTAAAAAGACTTGAAATTTAAATGTAATAGTTTTAAAATTTAACTTATAGGCTGTAGATTAATGCGTAACCATTGATTCTTTACACAAAAGAGTGAAATTAAAAAAAAAAACTTCTAGAATCATGTTGTAAAAATTTCTTTATCAGGGCCAGTTTACAATAGGAGCCTATAGCCTGTAAAGTGGTGTGAACATGGGCGAAGTGGCACATTTTATAAAACGTACTCGTTTAGGGTAGCAAAATGATACCAAAATACTGTTTTAGGTGTATTTAAACTGCCATGCAAATTACGTGTTTAGGGTTTTAAATTTAATGCCAAAAACACTTGTTAAGTGGTTAGCAAATTCAAGCCCCAAGTACTGTTTAGGATAGCAAAGTCACCGAAATACGTGCTTAGGGTTGGTTTTGTTTTCTTGGCCAGTGAAGACGCGCTTAGGGTACGTGTTTTGGAAGGCCATACACGAGCATGTGTATCAACCTTGGATACAAGTGCCCACCCCCCCGGGACATCCCCGATAATATAAGTAAACATCAATCCCAAGGGTTGGGATAAAATTTATGCTACACGGCAAATGATCTTTGTACGATATTTAAGACCTCTGACGGCAAATTTGAGCATGAGTCACATACGCTTAAAATACTTGCACAGATCATATGCAGACTACCTGAGTAACATTATCACAACTAGTCGTGGTTTCGAGCACGTATGAGTTTGTATGCGTCCGGGGGTTGTCCATAAGGAACAACAATACCACTGTACTCGGCTTGAAAAGCCTGCCTGGTTTCTAAATTTGAGAATAAGTTCGATCCTACCCGACACGTTTGATATCTTCAGAATAGCAAAGCAAACGAACCCACAGTAGGAACAAATATCAGTCCCATTTTGCTGAACATTCGAACGAAAAAAAAGCAAAAGAATGAAATCCAGTCACTAATAAAGTCCGGACTCAGTATCAGTCGGCGGGAAAAAAAATACAGCATAATAGGTATACGACAAGGATGGGATGCGGTAGTGCGATGTAATTGGTTGGCAAACATTTTGGCCAGACCGTGTTGAAGCTTATTAACAGATTATCATGTTTAAGTATGGTACATTCCAAACAATGAACTTGCAATATAAAGTTTGTGTACTAGAAAATGTTAGTAATTAAATTTATAATATTTCCTGATATTGCTCATCAGATAGGCATTTTAATCACTTAAATACGTTATCTTAAACTTCACATGGGATTTGCTACTGAAAACAGGGGTCCAATTGTATTGAGCCAATGTGTATGAGGATGACAATTGCTCCCCAATATTATGTACTGAATTTACACTTAGGTTGTCATTTATTTACAATGAATAAAACATAGCAAAGGTAGCAAAAAAGGCAAGAAAATATGAATTACGTGAATAGTACAATGACCACAATTTACTTCAAACAAACGTAGAAGCACCAAGTGTAGAACCAACACGTACACATTAAGTGACAAGACGTTTTTATGAAGATAAAACGAAATATATAAAAAGTTAACCCTTAATCTACCTTGTATTGGCTTCATAGAAATGTCCTTCTTAAAGAGAGGAAAAAAGGTGATTCTGACTTGCTAATTTCAATATAAATCTAGGCTTGAATTTCATGATTTGCTCCTATACGAAATTAGAAATTTTCCAATTTTTGTACCAAAGAAACATTTCTCAGCTTAATCCTTTCAGATTGGGTTTTTTTATGGAAAGCTTTTACAATAGGGCCCAAAAATCCCAGTACCTTTCGATTTTTTTTAGGGACACCTGATATTAGTGAAATTCTTGTGGCCAACTTGAACTACTTTTGGTTGCCTCATCCTAACATACTTTATAGGACTTTCAAATGCAGTAAGGTAATTAGATAATAAAGTGGAAAATTTCCAATAAATGATTAAGTTGTGATACACTAAAAAAGTTCAGTGTGTGCTTAGTCTCGGACTACATAGACAAGTAATTGCAACTGAAAATGATAATCGTAAATATTGAATCAATGGATTATATAATACTCAAAATACATAAATAATAAAGACTCACAATCGTCAAAACATAGTTTTACTTACTTTATTTGAGTAATGTGTAGTGTGAAGTTGATGGAATAGGATGAAGACAGGACTTGATGCAGATGTTGGGTTTGGAAGAGGCGATGACCGGTTGGCGAAGGGGACATAGCGAACGTTGCTAGGGCAATTCAAAGTTGCTCTCAAATGATAGTCAGCATTGGAAAAACAGAGGTACAAAACATTCAAAAAAGAGAGGGAGGTTATGAGGTTTTAAAGGCTCCAGGGGGAGTTTGTGGGCTAACTTTTAGTTTTCCATAACTTTAATCAAACCATGTGTCAATTACCATGAATATCTCACTCGTACTCACTGATATTAAACCACAACGGTTACAGACCGGTCAAACAGGGTTGAATAGTGGGAAACATGCATACGACGTTGGTTTTTCTGGTGTTAAACGCCATTTACGTCGTTTTGCGGTTTCTCGGCCGGCGACATTAATTATAAAAATCGCTTCTGGTTACCCATAAGGACGGATTGGTTTAATCATCAGGTGAGGGGCTTTTGATACAACCCATGCAAAAATATCGATTTTGAAAAAATCTTGAGGGCGGACTATTTTTCAAATGTGACCGTGTCTCTTAAGGAAGGATGGCGCGAGCAGTTCATACGAAGGGCTTTTGAGTTCGAGGGGTGGGAGTTTGAGGGGGGGGGGGGACGTCCAACGGAAGACATGGAGAAGCAAGTGGGAGGAGGAGAGTAGGATGGGGGGGTGTTTGGGGTTTGAAGGATGGGAGGATGCATTGGAATCGGGTGAATGAAATGGAGGAAGGAGTAAGGGAGGCGGTTGCTGCGATGTGAGGTGAATCCGGCACCCCGTTGACGGGGACATAACAGATTTAAAACTTTGGTTTTATACTACTACTCTACTACACACGTACACACTTTAAACGTGCGGGGTCAAATATGCTTGGACTAAAAATAAAATTACCCCATTTGAGTTAAAATGACTCTTTTCGTGGTCACATTTAATATTGTAGCGGGAACGGCGGGAAGCGCCCCGGAGGACTCGCGGGTAAGTTGCAAGGGACAGAACCTTGCGCTCCTTCCGAATGACGCACGAGACTCGGTAAATCAGTTTCTCAAGAATTTTATTACAACCAGCCTTCGTCTTGTCAAATTACATCACAACGTCAAGTACCTATGAAAGGATATAGCAGACTGCGATTACATGTCCTTAATAGACTATTTACTTAGTTACACACTTATTTGCATACCTAATTTACATACCCTACTCAAACCACTTTTTGGGCAGAGGTTCCCCCCTCTCGGCACTGGCCGGCAATCGTAAATACAACCATATGACACCTGGGGTGCATATGTTTGTATTTACACACATATAAGTTTTAATAATTCTAAATATAACAACACTATGGCAAAAATCACTTTTTGTGCATAGGTTCCCCCCTCTAGGCACTGGCCGGCAATCGTAAATACAACCATATGACACCTGGGGTGAATATGTTTGGATTTACACACATATAAGTTTTAATAATTCTAAATATAACAACACTATGGCAAAAATCACTTTTTGGGCATAGGTTCCCCCCTCTAGGCACTGGCCGGCAATCGTAAATACAACCATATGACACCTGGGGTGCATATGTTTGTATTTACACACATAGAGTTGATATTTCTATTTTAAACCACATAACTATTATTACTAACATTTAAAAGGAGACACCAGTGGGTCCCAACACAGACAACATTGCTTCTTCGTGAATTCGTCGCCACACAGTATTCGTCGCCACACAGTATTCGTCGCCACCTGATGTTCATCGTCCCATGGTTACTCAATTCCATATGATGCTCATGTCACATTTTATATTTATTGAAGGCTAAGCCATTTATACCTCCCACAAGACGCCGAGCACTACAGTGAGGTGCCTGCCTTTCGCATGCATTGTCACATAATATTTATTGAAGGCTAAACCATTTATACCTCCAACAAGACGCCGAGCACTACAGTGAGGTGCTGCCTTTCGCATGCATTGTCACATAATATTTATTGAAGGCTAAGCCATTTATACCTCCAACAAGACGCCCAGCACTACAGTGAGGTGCCTGCCTTTCGCATGCATTGTCACATAATATTTATTGAAGGCTAAGCCATTTATACCTCCAACAAGACGCCGAGCACTACAGTGAGGTGCCTGCCTTTCGCATGCATTGTCACATAATATGTATTGTCACTTATTATTTATCAAAGGCTAAGCCATTACCTCCAACAAGACGCCCAGCACTACAGTGAGGTGCTTGCCTTTCGCATTCATTGTCACATAGTATTCATTGAAGGCTAAGCCATTACCTCCGACAAGTCGCCGAGCACTACAGTGAGGTGCTTGCCTTTCGCATTCATTGTCACTAAAAAATTTTTCTTTTTTTTTTTTTTTTTTTTTAATATTTCGTATTTTTTATAAAAATGTATAATTGAAATATTGAATATCAATGGATCTCGATCCTTATCAAATACATAAAAAAATAAAGGATCAAAATTTCAAAAATCGTTCTCAAAAATCTGTTTTTTTTTACTTTAATGTTATTGAGTAATGTAGTGTGAAGTTGATTGATTTAGGATTGAGGACAGGACTGATTGCAGATGTGGGGTTTGGTTTGAAGAGGCGATGAACCGGTTGCAAAGGGCGAAATAGGGAAACGTTTGTAAGGG
Source organism: Ophioderma brevispina (assembly GCA_023653785.1). NCBI lineage: Eukaryota > Metazoa > Echinodermata > Ophiuroidea > Amphilepidida > Ophiodermatidae > Ophioderma > Ophioderma brevispina. The sequence continues at coordinate 41,033 of JAMKCH010000881.1, read as the reverse complement.
CATTTCAATTTGCTCTCAATATTTGATAGTCTAGGCCCTTGGGAAAAAACCGCGGTAACATAAACATACCTCAAAAAACAGATAGGGGAGGTTAATGAGGTTAAAGACAACCAGGTAGTTTGTGGGCTAACTTTAAGTTTCCAAACTTTAATAACCAAATGTGGTCAATTTTTACCAGGAAAATTCTACACTCGTACCACTTTGATTCTAGTAAAAACACACCGGTACAGACCGGTCAAACAGGGTGAACGTGGGAAAAATTGGCAGACGAACGTTGCGTTTTTTGTTTGGTGTTTAACGCTTTTCGTATTTTTTGCTGTTTTTCTCGCGGCGGACATTAATTATAAAATTGTTCTTGTTTTACCCATAAGGAAGTGATTTTGTCTTTATCTTAATCATTTTCAGTTTGAGGGCCTTTTTGTTTACAACCCATGCAAAAAATATCACACCTGAAACCAAATACCACCCCCTTGAGGGAGGACTATTTTTCAAATGTGCCCAGTGTCTCTTTTTAAGGAAGGATGGCGAGAGATGTAAAGAGCATTGTCAGAATAACGGGCTTTTTGAGTTCGAGGTGGGAGGTTTGTTGAGGGGGGGGGGGGGGGACGTCACAACGACGGAATGGAAAGAAGCAAGTGGAGGAGGAGAGAGGAGGTTGGGGGTTGTTGGTTGACGGACGGAGGATGCATTTGAATCGGGTGAAATGGAAGGAGGAGAAGGGCTGGTTGCTTTGCGAAATGTGAGGTTGGAATCCGGCAAACCCGTACGGGGAATAAACCCCCAGATTTAAAAAACCTTTGGGTTTTTTACTTTACTTTACTACTACTTACTACAAACTACACACTTTAAAAGGTGTGCGGGGTCAAAGCTGCTTGGATCAAAAATTAAAAATTTCACCCCATTTGAGTTTTAAAAAGACTCTGGTTGGTTCACATTTTTTTCTATTGTAGGAGGGGACGGCGGGAAGCGCCAAGGAGGGATCGCGGGTATAAAGTGCCAAGGGAGGGGGACAGAAAAACCTTGCGCTCCTTCGAATGACGCAAAGCGAGACTCGGTAAAATTCAAGTTTCTCAAGAAATTTTATTTACAACAGCTTGTCTTGTTCCCAACACATCACAACGTCAAGTACCTATGAATACAGGATTACAGAGGGGGGACTGCGATTCATATGTGTCCCTTTAATTAAGCTATTACTTAGTACACACTTATTTGCATAACCTAATTTACTACCCTCTCAAACAACGTTTTGGGCAGAGGGGTAAGGGGGGGGGTTTTTTCCCCCCTTCTTAGGCACTGGCCGGAAATCGTAAATACAAACATCATTGACACCTGGGGTGCATAGTTTGGATTTACACACATATTTAAGTTTTAATAATTCTAAATAAAACAACAATTATGGCAAAAAAATTCACCTTTTTGGGCATTAAGGTTCCCCCTCTAGGCACGGGCCGGCAATCGTAAATACAATCATATGACAACTAGGGTGCATATGTTTGTATTTACAACAGGGAGTTGATTATTCTCTTTTTCACCACATTCAAATATATAATAAACATTTAAAAGGGCGAGACACCAGTGGGTTCCAAAACAGGACAACTATTTGTGCTTCTTATCGGGGAATTGATGGTCCACAACCCCCACAGTATCGTCGGCCAAACAGTATTCGTTTCCTCCTGAGTTCATCGTTACAATTGGTGACTCAACTCAATATGACTTGGCCTTCCATGTCACAGTCTTATATTTGAGTGAAGGTTAAAAGCCATTTATTTTATACCTCCAACAAGACGCGGAGCAATACAGTGAGGTGCCTGCCCTGTGATTGCATTGTTCAATAATATTTATGAAGGTAAACAATTATTAAACCAACAAGGAGTCGAGCATTACAGTGAGGTGCCTGCCTTTTCGGCAGGCATTTGTACATAATATTTATTGGAAGGCTACGCCCAGTTTATTTGGACCTTTTTCATACACGACGCCGAGCTAACAGGTGAGGGCCTGGCCCTTTCGCATTTGCAGTTTTGTCACATTAATATTTTATTTGAAGGTACAGGCCTTATACCTTTCCAACAAGGGAGCCGGAGGCAATAGAAGTGAGGTGCTGCCCTTTCGAAGGCATTTGTTCACCAAATATTTCTTGTACTGATTCTCTTATAAAGGCTAAGCCATTTACATCCAACCAAGGGACGCCCAGCACTACAGTGAGGTGCATGCCTTTCGCAATTTCCTTGTTCAATAGATTTATTGAGGTAAGCCATTCCCACGACAAGTTCGGACGAAGCAATACCGTTGAGGTGTTGGGCCTTTTTCGCATTCTGTAAACATAAATTCATTAGGCTTAAGCCATTTAACTCGGGAACAAGTCGCAGAGCATTTTACCAGTGAGGTGCTGCATTTCGCACTCATTGCTCACAGTGATATTTATTGAAGGGCTAAGCCATTACCTTTACAACCACTAAGTCGAGGGTTGCCTGGCATTTCGTATGCATTGTCAACATGAATTGTTTCATTGTCACGTATTATTTATTCAAAAGGCTAAGCCATTACCTTCCAAAAAGGACGCCCAGCACTACAGTTTGAGTGGGGGGCCCCCTGGGGGGCCCCCCCTTTAGCATTCATTTGTCACCATATTTTATATCTATGAAGGGCTTTTAAGCCATAACTTCCGACACACTACAGCAGGTGCCTGCCTTTTTTCGATTGCATGGTTCACATAATTATTAGTGAAGGCTAAAAGCCAGTACCTCCGAACAAAGTTCGCCGAGCATTACAGTTGAGTGCGTGCCTTTTACACTTCATGGTTCAAATCCTATTTATTGGAGGGCTAAGCCAGTTACCTCCAACAACTTGACAGTGGATGGTCGACGTGCCTTTCCGCCTGCATTTGTCACCATAATTAGTTATGAAGGTAGCCATGACCTCCAACACCTAGGATGAGGTGCCTTGCCTTTTTGCATTTGAATTCGGTTCACACCAGTGTGACAAATAAGGTGACTTATGAATTTGTAACATACTGTTGGACATTTCTTTGTGACATTTGATTGTGACCCCATTTTTTAATGGGGAAACCTTTGATGGTGACACCTGTTTGGTTGGAACCCCACCCAAAAAACTTCATCTTTTACCTCTTTGACTGAAATAAACGTGGTAGGTACATATAGATACCTAAGTTTTACATGGCTGTAAGTATTTATTTTTCCACACCAAACACCCCCCCTTTACGTGCAGTTCCCACCATTCGCTGAGCTGTGGAGTTACCAGGCCAGTCCGTTACCACATTGACCCTACCTTACAGGGCGGGAAAATATGTTTTTCCCCGGATTTCCAGTCACATTTTACAATTAATCAAGTCCATTTTATCCGTTTCTACATAGCTCCGTCCTACTTACTATTTCCTCTGAGAGCATGTTGCGTCACCTTCCCTACAGAATGGTAATTATTCTTAATTGGAAGGTCGCCCCCCTAATCTCTGCAACACTAATTCTTTCCCACGGACCCCCAGTTTTTCCTAATCACCACATCCATTCTTAATTGCGGCCCGCCGTGACCCTTGCCCTCCGTTCTAAAAACGTTGATTACAAGGGACCCGTTGTCTGTGTTCTGTTAGAAGTTCATTTTGAATTTTATTTAGTATTTATTTATTCCACATTTAATATTTTTCCAAAAGCAATTAAGTAAAACAAAATAACAAATTTCTATCATTTTAGGACGGGAACACTAGGCCTTTGTCTTAATTACAATATTAAATTATAACTTTATGCAAACAGGATTCAATCTCTCTAAATAAAACAATTTGAAGACGAAAATTATTTAATAATGTTTTCATCCGTCCTAATTCATTTTTAAAAAAGTTCTTTTCACATAATTACCAAACAACATTGTCATAAATTTCCTTTTTTTAACTTTTTAAATAAAATAAGTATTTGCTCATTGAAAACACCACAAAAGTGTTCTTATCAGTAGGAGTTTTCATGAATTTAATCCTTCATGAATTTTATTTAACGAGCATAAATATTTAATCATGTCTTGATCGTTCTAAACTTCATTGCAAGTTTTTAAAATTAATATCACACAACCATTATTTTAAACTTATTTTCTTATATTTCTTTCCTAAGGCGGTTCCAGTGAGCATGTGCAGTTAGAAACATGAGTGACCGGATTTCACATAGTGACCGTGGAAGAAATTAAAATGAAAACTCCAAAAGAGGAAAAGAGATTTCACGATGTGATTTTTCACAAAACCAAAAAATCTTTATTATTTACGAAAATTTACTAATAGATCCCAATTTCTTTATTATTAATTTACTTAGTCAGTCAAACATCATTAATGAAGATTAAATCTACGGCAAAACATCCATCAAGTCGTATGGGGGTCCCCACATTGACGTTGTTAAAACGACAAAACATACAAGCCTTCACGCATTTCAAGAGGCCGCGTACTGTACAGTAGCAAGACAAGGCGGACAAAGACAACAAGGTTACACAGTATAATTGCGCCGTACCATAACGAGTTTCGACTGTTAACCACTGAACAGATGGCGCACTCGTGTCAAAAATTTTTCTTCCTTTTCTTCTCTTAAAATTCAAATTTTATAAAGCTGAGTTTGGACCAACAACCACACCCCAACTAATGGTTCCCATCACTGCGATAGGGTACTGCAAGTAATGATTTCAAGGACTCTTTTAAAACGAAAAATTAATGGAAATTTCCAATGATTTTTCGGAATTTGTTTTAATTTGTCATGGACTGTTAAAAAAATGCACCACTTGTGTTTGCTTTCTAGGATTTTTTCCCACTAAGTTATTCCCCACTCTCGTTAATACCTTATTTACCATGACAGTAACCTTACACATTTTCCTATCGGCGATATTAGATTGAACAAATTTATATGTTCAGAAGCTATTCCCTGACTTTGAATTTCATGAACTTTTTATACGGAAAAATTACTGATTCAATTTTCCCAATGTGGGCGCGACGAGTAGATCGGAAATCTCCCACACCCAATTTCGACAATATTTTTTATTCATCCTCTAAAACCTACTGCCCACACCAAACCCCCCTGATCTCCAAGTTTCTGTCTAGTTTCCCCCTGACGCGAGAATTGCTAAGTTAAAAATTGAGTACAATTAGAGTAATTGGCCTGTATGTCCAACACGGTAAAAGAAAGATCACTTGGTGAAAAACGGACAGCAATTCGCAAGCGGTACAACAACTATGAAAGGATACAGCAGACGAACGTTTACCGCGGGATCACATCAGGGGATATAGATATTACCTCGTCAAAACTCGAGTTTCACCGCAGTTTTGGGTGTTGGCGATGATTGGGCCATTACGTGACCTCGTGGCGGGTTCACGGCGGGATGGGCCAGAAGGCAGGACTTTATAAAGAGTATTCACGAATTCTTACATGGGACTTGGGCATAATTCGTACCGATGTGTAATGGGAATTTAATTGTAGGCAGAGAGGATGAGTGACACCCCCATTTGGGGTCATTATTGGTGACAAAAAAATAATAAACTAAGAAACATTTTTTTGTACAAGTTACCCAATCCGTTTCAATTGGAATGCTGGTAAAATTTAGGGCAAACAACTAAAAAAGTAGTAGAAATAGTTCATTTTTTTAGCTTCCCCCGCCTTCGAGTAAAAACTAATTGATTCCCATATTGTATGTATTTAAGTGTTTAAGAAATACTAAAAAATTTAAAATTTAACATTATGAAACATTTTAACTTTACAACAATGTATGGCAACAAAAAACAATTTCGTAAACCGCCCAGACGCAAAGCACGGTTAAGTAGTTTTACACATCAGCACTTTATCAATCTAGCTATTTATATAAAAGAGTGATTACCGGTCTAAGGGTAGTGTCAACCTAGTGCTTTTGTTTTTTTTTTTTTTTTTCCCACGAATTTGATGTTGGACATTTTAAAAACATTCAACTGTTGTTTCTATTCGTTTTTTTTCCAACAAAGTTTTTTCCAATGCCAGACAAGATCTTGAGTTTATGTTTTTGCCGATATTTCAACAAGCGTTATTTGACCATTAAAAAGTTCACAAAAAAACCACAATGGTGTTTAAACGGCGGGAATTTTTAGGCACCATTTCACAGCCGTGTTTTCAGGGCACGGCGCAGCATTTCCGCGTCGCGCGGTTGAATCGGTGAATTTTTTGCTGGTCGTAATGAAGCGTGCGAGTGCTTCAATGTTAAATTTTGCGCGAAACGATCTTGAAAAAAAAAAAAAAAACGAAAAACAATATTTGAAAAAATGAAACAAAAGCGCTCATCTTTAGACAAGATTTGAAAATCCCTGTTCAATTTCTTTGATTTTGGAGTTGGAGACAAAAGGATGTTTGCAGTCCAATAGTGCCATAAAGAGGTATTTTCATCACTTTTTACACAACAACTTTTGCCAATGTTGAAGTTCAAAGAGTAAAGTTATTTGAGAAAGAGCACAGCTTGGAAATGGCGTGAAAAGTTTTCACTTTTTTTTTACTGAAACACGCGATTTTCTCACTGCTTTCAATTTTCGAAAAAATTTGGCATAATTTTCAGACCAGCTAACTCCAAAAAGGTTACGGTTTAAAGGTAATACGATTTTAGCAATCGGTTATTCTGTCGGGGACGGTTTTCTCAATTTTTCATTTCGAGTCTTACCTTTAAAGATATTCTTCATATTTATTAACTCAAATAATTTTGGGAAAAAAGAAAAGGTTTTAAAAATCAAACGGGTTTTGACCATTTTTTTTTCTTATATTTCGAAAAAGTTAAGGCTTTATTTTTTAAAAAAATGAAAAAAAACCGTCCGAAGGACAATTATTCTTTGTTTTTTTAAAAAATAAACATAAGAAAAATCATTGAAAAAAATTCCAAATTTTTGTTTTGTGCTTATGCTGTCTGAAATTTTGGGCCCAAAAATCTTGTTTTTTTTTAGTATTTTTTCTCCAAAAGACGGAACTTTTTACATTTTAAATTGAAACCAATTAAAAAAAATCATTGTCCAATTTTTTTTAGAAATGGTCTAGTAAATATTTGAAATACAAACCAAAAAATAGATACTCGGAGTGAAGCTCAAGGTTTGGACACTTACCCTAACCTTAGCTTATTAACAAGGGATTGTATGTGGAAAGATTTTGTTTTTAGCAAAAAAAAAATTAGGGAGTTGTCTAAGAAAGTTGCGGGTGCCATTCCTTTTGCAAATCTTAAATCAGCCTTTAATTTATTCATACTTTCAAAATGATTTGACTTTTATTGAGGTTTCTTAATCTTTTTCGGTATTTATTTCTTCCTTGGGCTTTTTTTTTAGTTCAAAGTCTGTTGAAAGTCAAAACATTTTAAAACAATCTTTATTGCCAGAATCTATTAAGGTCTTCGAGTAAGATTAAAAAATTTAACTTAAATTGAGTTTTAAAATTAGGTTGTGAACATTAAACACGAAAAAGAAAATGAAAAATATCATGTTTTTAACGCAACAAAAAAAGTGGATTTACAGGGAAAAAATTACTAGTTTACTGTGTTTATTCTAACAAATTTTCAAATGGGGTCTTGTAAACCGGGTCAATTTTAACGGCTATACTGTTAGTTGAAACAAAAGGCTGGTTGCCCCTTACTCACTTCCCATCCCCCTAGGAAACCTAGGCAACCGTTGTTGTTTTTTTACCTTTATTTACGTCCTTGTAACCAAAATTTTTTCCCTGAGTGTTTACTCCACCACCCTCTTTCTCAGCGGGCCTTCTATCATTCTCTGACGTGCACTATGTCTGCCATTTTAACATGCAACTGCAACAGCGGGCAGATGGAACCCTTTATGCTTTTTTTCAACTGTGTAAAAGGCCTGACACAATCGTTTACTTAACATCTTGGATACGAGTACACCACTCCAGGTGGTTAAAGGATACGGTATCTTGTGTTTGGTATTATGTATTTTGCGTAACTAAGGTAGCTTTCCAAAGGTCGTTTGTTGATCAATACGGGACAAAATGTACGGAAAACATCCAGGTTTACTGTTTTTACCACAAGTTTTCTGTGTCACTTTTTTACTTTTTGGGGGACTCAAAATGCACCACCAATACACACTTGGTAATATTATTGTGGGCGGCGGGAGTTTCGGATACGTTTTCAATGGAAGAAGAAAGGCAGACTAATTCACGGAGGGGAACCTAGGTGGCTATCAAATATGTTTGATGGTTGTTTTTTTTTGTTACCCTGTTCCAATCCTTGCACCAAAAAAAAAACCAGGGGAACATCTAGGAATACTAACCTTCCGTCCACTATAAGTGATTCACCCGAAAGAACCAAAACATGTGTTTTGAAAATTTGAAGGAAATAGATTAAAAGTTCCCTCACCCCCGGCCCCTTCCCTCTCCCCCTCTACCCACCCCCCCCCCCCTACCGAATTCACTTCATCCCTCCCCTCTCCCTGCCGCTCTATCTCTCCCCTGCCGGCCCCCCCCTCACTACCTCCTGCGCCGCCACCTCCCCTTTCTCCCCCCACTCCCCCCCCCCTCCCCCCCCTCCCCCCCACTCCCCTCCCTCCCCTTTTTCTCCCCTCCACCCCCCTTCTCCCCTATCTCTGCCTCACGAAAAACCAAACCCCGAACCGAACGAAACAAAATATTGAAAATTGGACAGAAAAAACAGAAAAAAGCTTAAACGTGGTTGAAAAGATTTAACTCGTAAGGGAACTTGGCGCAAGTTATTGTAGGGGAAACTAAAAATTACCACCAGAAAAGGAAGGAAGAAAAAACAGCACTTGTGTTTTCTTTGGCAGTTGTTCAAGATTTGACTCCCCATGTTTGCTTGGTTACCGTTGTTGCAAAAAAGGTTCTTTTGTCAGTTTACGGGGACAGGCAAGGAACGGAAGCAATGACTCTTAAAAAACCGGGCCGATTTTTGTCCGTATTTTGGTTGTTCAGTTGCTCTAGCATCTTATTAGGGTATGTTTAAGGCAACCTTATAATGTTACAAAAAATACATGGGCCAAATCTTTGATTTTATTATGGGCTGTTGGTCCATTTTTTGGATTTAGGCAATCAATGATAGTGTTCTTTAGTAAAAGGTGTTTTATGCAATGGCCATTTGGGCAAGAGAGGAGGAGAGGTATTCACATCTCAGGTTTTGGCCCTTTTTTTAAAAAAAAATGAAAAGTTGATTTGCCCTGATCCTGTGATGGTTTAAAAAGTTTTTCCATCAAAAATTATCCCCATTGAAAGGAGAAATGTATCTTTTGGTACAAAAATATTATTGTTTGAAATTTCTAATTTCGTTATATGGGGGACCCAATTACGGAAATCAGGCCTATGTTGTCCATTTTGAAATTATTAAGCAACATTTTCCAAACTCACCTTTGTTTTTTTTTTTTTTTTTTTTTTTTTTTTTTAAGACCATTCCTTTGTAGCCAAAATTTAAGAGAAATCTATTGAGGGGTTTTACTTACTTGAAAACATTGAAATTACTATTATGGACCCACCAATTTGGGTTGTCTCAAAATCTCTTCTTTTGAGATTTTAAATGGTTTTCCCAGGAAATGAGATAACTGGCTAAAAAAGTCCCCATTGTTGATTGAGGTTCAAGTCAATTTCAAAGGTCGTGAGGTTTTCAAATTGTGAAGCATGGGAAAATGTAAAAACAAAAAAATTGGAAACCGCATTTGAAAAAGTGAAGCTTCAATTTGGAACAAATGGTTTATGGAGATCACATGCAAACCCTCGTTGTTTATGGGTCAAAGGTCACATTCATAAGGAATTGCGAGGGGGCCTCTTCATTCACCCAAATCGCGCGGCAGGCGGGCAACAAGCGGTTAGAGGGACGCCATCGTGAGGGAAGCAGGTCACGTGGAAGGCTTTAGTTTCTTTTTTTCACATAAAAAACAAACAAAACAAGGTGCTGGCAGCGCTGACTCTCCAGTTGTAGAAAAAGTATGACCAACGTCGTTTTTGGGCTTCGTCAATCACGTTGGTTTTCCTTTACCCAAAATTTATTGCAGAAATATTGGCTTCAAACTAACAAAGTTAATTCAGAACCTCAGTATGGTGAGTTAACTTATAATTATAATGATATTTTTTGGGTTGGAAAAAAAAAGGATTTGAAAGTGACAACAAATTTCGTGTTTTTTTAAATAATGCGTGAGGTTTTGACAAATTCAGGAGCCCCAAATTCTTTTAAAGTTGACCAATCACAAAAGGGGACATTTATCTGTAAAAAAAGTTCTGTGCCGTGAAGCGGTATTCGTTTTTGAGAAAGCGAGACCCAAGGTTTAGTTCCCTTAGACTTGCCAGTGTGAACATTGATTCCCCCTCTTATACTTTAACATGGCGAAAAAACATCGCTGGTTGGCACTACCAGACTGTTGTGGGGAATCAAACAGAGAGCAAGGACGCGTGTCTTGTTGTGTTTGTTGCCAATCAAGGCCTTCTGACCGCGTACAACAATTTCTACGTTTATCAATTGTGTCACTGTTGACCTCAGGGGACTGACTGCGCTGTATTTTTTTGTTTCTATTTGTTGGTTTTGTTTTTCTAAATAAAGGAGTTTATATGGAATTTGATTGTACACACTTAAAAAATGCATTTTCCACATTTTTATTTCTCTTGCGCATATCGCTTGTTCAATCCCTTTTAATGTTTCACAAATGCACCGACCATTGAACTTCACACAAAAGAAAGTTAGTGTGACACAGCTCTGTAATTTTCAGGAAAAAGATGGAAATCATCAACAAAATCTTAAGATTGGGCCCACCCGTTTTATTAAAATTTTGATTATGATGTGTACTTTTGGGAAAAGCCGCCCTCGCAGCTCCCATATTTGTACAGCTAAAACACTGCAGTGTTTCGAGAATATGAAAAGTCGTGGTTTTGAGTGGGAAGTTGTTTTTGGAGAGAATGATTCCTTTGCATTCCAAAACATGGAATTGCCACCTAAAATGAGGCGATTATTGTTAAAACCAAAGCTTTATTAATTTGGCGGCCAATTTTTGAATTTTTCGTTGAGGGCACCATGGTTTTTCGCCCAACTTTTTTCTTTTTTCTTCGAAAGTGGTCAGCGTGATGTAAAAGTCATTCAAATGAGCCTCGTGTATGGAAACTTGGAAGTGATTTCTGATTCATTGATTTAGCCCAGAGAAAACAGAAACTTAAATAATCAGGATGTCTTTTTATACATGGAAGTAATTCAGAACTTTCGCAAATCATTCGGGGGACCAATCCAGACACAGGACAGGGGAAATGTTTAAAAATAATTTTAAAGTGGAACGTGAAATTTCCTCTGCAGTTTGTTGTCGACTTTCAAATCGGTTTTAATTCCGTCAATACCCGGGCTTTTTCTACGTACGAAATTTTGTTTATTCTCTCGTACCAGTTGGTTTTGAAGAAAGCAGGTATGGAATATTACCTTTTTTTTAGAGAAAGAATAGAAGTCAATACCAGAATGTTTAATTACTTCGAAGACTAGTTGGCAAAAATTAATTTGATTGAACCCCGTTTGCTATCGTTGGGGGTCCGAAACATAGTCGTTTACCATTATTTTCTTTGTCTTATCTGGGTTAACTTGTTATTTGGATTTTTATGCGAGTGGCTGTGCGAGTTCTGTTGCGTAGCTGGCAGGGTTCACTATTTTGACATGGTTCTTATGTTCCCAAGGTGGTGGGGAGCGTTTATTACAGTCATTAAAAGTTCTGATTTGTTTTCTTCTTGCTTGGCAATGTTTCCCAATGGAGTCATCCGAAGCGCAGTGGTGGTGTCTCTCCCATTATTGTTTGAGTACGAATCTTGCCGAACGTTCTGTGATTTTCTTGGAATACATTCTATGTTTGTGGTGACATCTTGGTGAAGGTCACAGTGGGCGGGGTCGGTCCCATACGGCTAATGCGTATTATTACCACAGGACGTTTCCGCACAAGCGTGTAGGCGGTTACTCTACTTTCTATTTGATGCAGTACCACAGATTCTATTGCGGAATTAAGAATAATTGTTCGCTTAATTCGGCGTGAATTTTGATTCTATTTGATAGCTCTCAAGTTGCAAGGCTTTGGATCAACGGTGCAATACTTAAATTATGGTTTGGTGTGTCAATTTCGCTGAGAGTTTAGTTAAGAATTGTGAAGGATCCTGCTGAGGGTCCTCTTGGAGTTAAAAAACATTGATGATAACATTTTTCTTGGCATTTTTAAAAGACAGTTCACACTTGTCTGCCAATTTTATTATTGATCCAGATTCCTTCCAATGACGCAGTAACAACGCAGTCATCTGCGACAAAAGCCGGACTTTGTTTGTTTGCTATGATTTTGCACTAAGTCGTGAATTAGCACGAAGAGCCACGACCAGGACTGTGCTGAGGTACACCGGAGTAAACTTTTTGAGGAGAGGAAGTTCACCATCAATACTACCAAGTGAACTTTAATGGGGGACCAGAGTGGTTTTCTTGAATGATCTAAGGAAACAATTAAAATTTTCCATGTGTTTTCTTCATATTGCCCTTTTCATTTTCATTTTATAACTGAACACTTCTAAAAAAGTGAGCTTCGCCGCCAGATGTTTTAAAGATGTGTTTCTATAATTTGTCTTAGGTGATGGTTATATTTAAAACGTTTTTTTTTTGTCCATAGGGGTCTTTGTATTGATTTACTTGTACTGAATAAATTTTCCTTTTTCGAATAATTCACGACAGAGGGGTTATTTCCAAGGCAACATGGCTTTTTTTGTTTACGTTTATTAAGACAGTGTGAGAGTAACAAAACAACCGACATCAGGAATAAAAAAAAATTAAAATAGTTTAAGAATATTTTGCTCCCAAATGTTTGCCGTGGTTTATAGAGGGCTAACCCGGCTTTCAGGAAAAAGTTTTTTACTTGGTGGTTTAATTTGGGACTTTGGAGGAGAAAGTTATGACTAATTTGCTGAGAGACTTAAAAAATCCGTTTTGGGCATTTTGAGCCAAATAAAGATGCATCGCTTTAACATTAGGGACATGGTACTTCAGGCAGCATGAATTTGAGTTAAAGACAGTTTTAAACACCAAATTATTATTGTTTAAACAATAGAAGGTGGGAGAATTAATTGAAGGATCTTAAAATAATATTCCCACCAGATTACCAAAGAAAATGCTGAGTTAAAAAATGTGCAAGTTCCCCATAAGAAACGTCAAGATCGTGGTGTAGACCACCAGTTTTTCAGGCATGTTTGCTGTTAAGCAAGATTATGGTTTTAAACCTAACAACGAACTTGGAGGCCAAAAAGTGAAAACATAGAAGGTTTTGTATTGGGCTTGAAAAACAAAAAAAACAGGCGATATTACATTTTTAAGTTTTAATTCCCAATTTATTACAGGAAAACTCCGCTTTAGTTTCTCGGATTATGGGACGTCTGGGTATGCTGTATGTTTTGTGCAAAAATTCAATGTACTTTTGCGCGAACGCATCTTGAAAAAACGAAAAACAATATTTGAAAAATGTAAACAAATCGCTAATTTAGACCAGATGAAATTTCAATTTCTTCTGATTTCTGGAGTTGGAGACAAAAGATGTTTGATTCAATAGTGCATAAAGATGTATTTTCATCACTTACACAACATACTCAATTTTGAAGTTCAAAGATAAAGTTATTTGAGAAAGAGACAGCTTGAAATGGCGTGAAAAGTCACTTTTTTTTACTAAAACACGGATTTTCTCAATGCTCAATTTTCGCAAAATTTGGCAAATTTTCAGACAAGATAACTCCAAAAAGGTAAGGTTTAACTTTCATACGATAGCAATCGGTATTCTCTAGGGACGGTTTTCTCAATTTTTCATTTTCGATTTCTAACTAAAGATATTCTTCAATATATACTCAAATTTTGGAAATAAAAGGTAAAAATCACACTTTTTGACATTTTTCCTTATATTTCGAAAAGTAAGCTTTATTTTTAAAAAATGAAAAAACCGTCCCGAGACAAATTTATCTTGTTTCTAAAAAATAACATAAGAAATCATGAAAATTCAAATTGTTTTTGTTATGCTGTCTGAAAATTTTGGGGCAAAATCATGTTTTTTTAGTATTTTTCTCAAAATACGGAAATTTTTACATTAATCTGATGCCACCATCGGGTTCATCGTCCAATTTTCTTTCTAGAAATGTATAATCAAATATTTGCAAAGTTACAAACCAAAATAGATACTCGGAAGCTCAAGGTTGACACTACCCTTAACCTTAGCTATTTCACACAGTGATTAGTATGTGGACAGGCATTCTGTTTTATGCAAAAAAATCAAGAGTTGTTAAGAAAGTTGAGGGTGTCATCCTTTGCAAATCTCTAAATCAGCCTTTAATTTCATTATAAGTCAAACTGATTTGACTTTTTATTGAGTTTTCTTAATCTTTTTCGGTATATTCTTCCTTCTGGATTTTTTTAGTTCAACGTCTGTTGCAAGTCAAGTACATTTTAAACAATATTTATGCAGAATCTATTAATGTTATCGAGTAAGATTAAACATTTAACTAAATTGAGTTTTAAAATTAGGTTTTAAAATAAAACGAAAGAAAAATAATCATGTTAAAGCAACAAAAAAGTGGATTTACAGGAAATACTATGTACTTCTAACATAAATAAAATGGGTTCTTTTAAACCGTGTCAATTAAAGTATAAATTGTGTGAATAAATGCTGTTGCACCTACTCAATAAAATCACCTAGGCAACCGTGTTTCACATATTTAAGTAAATGTAACAAATTATTTTTCTGAGTGTACATAAACACCATATTTCTCAGCTGGAATCTCTATCCTTATCTTACGTGCACTATTTCTGCCATTTTAACATTGCAACTTGCAACAGAGAAGATGGGAAGCTCTGCTTGCAACCTGTAGGGCCTATCACACTATATTTCTACTAAATATTGGTTAAGCAGTAACCACTAAAGATGTGTTAAAGGACCTACTTAAGCGTAAAAGGCTAGATTTCAAATGTGTTTGTTGCTCAAAAGGACAAAATTGTACGAAAACATAAGTTTCACGTACACCATTTTATACTTTGGGGGACAAATGCACAAATACACACTTGGTAACTCATTATGTGGGCGGAGTTTCAATGGAAGAAAGGAAGACTAATTCACAGAGACCTAGGTGGCTCAACTATGATTGACGGTTGTTTATTTCTACCCTAGGTCCAATTGCACAAAAACCAGTTGAACTAGAATACTAACGCGACACTATCAGTGATTCACCCGAAAGAACCAAAATATTTGAAATTTGCAGAAATAGCTTAAAAGTGAAAGATAACTCCGTAGAATTTGCGCAAGTTATTGTTGCAACATAAAAGGAAGAAAACAGCATGCTGTTTTCTTCTGCAGTGTTCAAAGATATGAATCCCCATTGAATTGTACCGTGTTGCAAAAGGTGTCCGTACGGACAGCAATGACTAAAAAACCCGATTTTGTCCTTATTTGGTTGTTTTCAGTCCTAGCACTTATAGGGTATGTTAGGATACCTATACCTGTTACAAACATGCACAAATCTGATTTTCTATGATTTTTCCCCATTTTCTGATTTAGCAAATCACTGATAGTGTCTTTAAAGGTGCAACGAGAGATTTCACATATCAGGTGGCCCTTAAAAAATCGAAAGTACTGATTTTTGCCCTGATGTAAAGCTTCCCATCAAAAATATCCCATCTGAAAGGAGAAATGTATCTTTGGTACAAAAATTAATTGTGAAATTTCTAATTTCGTATAGGGGCAAATACGAAATTCAGCCTATGTTTTCCATTGAAATATAAGCAAATCAAAATCACCTTTTTTCTCTTTTTTAAGACATTCCTGTATCAAATTAAAGAAATCTATTGCGGGTCTAATCTACTAAAACATGAAATTACTATTATGACTCCAATATCTGCGTGTCTCAAAATCTCTCTTTGCGCTTTTAAAGGTCCCAGGAAATGAGATAATGGCCATAAAAAAGTCCCCATTTGTTGATGAGGTCAAAGTCACATTCAAAGGTCGTGTGAGGTCAAATTGTGAGAATTGGCTGAAAATGTAAAATTGACCTCATTTGAAAAGTTGAAGTTCAATTGGAATCAAACTTGGTTTATGGAGTTTACATGCAAACCCTCATTTGTTTATGAGGTCAAAGGTCACATATTAAGGTAATGCGAGGCCTATCATTCACAAACCGCGGCGGCAGGCGACACAAGCGGTCAGAGGACCGCTCAGTGAGACAGCAGGTCACGCTGGCATGCTTTATTTTCTTTTTCACATGAAAACAATGGTGCAGCGCTGACCTCTCCAGTTGGTAGAAAACGTTTGAAACAACTTCGTTTTTGGGGCTCGTAAATACGTTGTTTCATTTTACAAATATTGCAGAAATGTGGCTAAAAGTCTACTTCATACCTCAGATGGTATAATTATAATTATAATGATATTTTTGGGGTTGAAAAACAAGGATGAAAAGTGAAAAAAATCGTGTTTAAATAATGCGTGGTCTTGACAAATTCAGGAGCCCCACATCATTTTAAAGTTGACCAAATCACAAAGGGACATCTTATCTGTAAAAAAGTGTGTGCACGTGAAGCTGTATCTGTTTTGAGAAAGCGAAGACCACGGTTAGTTCATAGATTGCCAGTTTGAACATGAATTCCCCTATACTTTAACATGGCGAAAAACATCGCTGATTTGCACTACAGACCTGAGTGGGGAATCAAACAAAGAGAGCAAAGGACCGTGTCCTTTTGTGTCGTTGTGGCAAATCCATTCCATTCTGACCCTCGTCAACAATTTCTACTAAAACGGTTATCAATTGTGTCACTCTGACCTCAGACTGACTGTCGCGTATTTTTTTGTCTTTAATTGGTTGGTTTTGTTTCTACAGTTAAAGGAATTTAAATATGGAATTGATTTGTACAACACACTTGAAAAAATTCATTTCACATTTTGTTTCTCTCGCATTATATCATCGGCTGTTACTCCCTTTAATGTCAAAAATCACACCATTGAACTCACAACAAAAGAAATTATGTTACACAGCTCTAATCTTCAGGAAAAGATGAATAACAAATCTATGATGGCCCCCAGTTACAACTTTTATATGTGTGTACTTTTTGGGAAAGCGGCCCTCGTCGCAGTCCAATTTAAGCTAAAAACTGCAGTGTCGATAAAATGAAAGTCGTGGGAGATGGAGTTTGCTTAGAATGATTTCTTGCAGACAAACTGAAAGTGCCACCAAAGATGAAAGGCGATTTAAACCAAGCTTATTAATTTGGCGGCCATTTTGGTTTTTTTTCGTTGGGGGGCAAAAACCCTGGTTTTTTCGCACCTTTTTAGGCTGTGGGTTTCATTTTTTTTCTTCGAAATGGGGATCATCACGTGATTAAAGCGTCATCAATAGCCTGTGTTTGAACTTGGAGTGCATCTGGGATCATTGATAGCCCAGAACAGAACTAAATAACTCAGGATTGTCTTTTTATAGATGGAAGTAACTCTAGCAACTTTCAAATCATCGGGGACAATTCCAGTACACAGAGAAATGTTAAAAATAATTTTAAGTGGAAGTGAAATTTCGTCTGCAGTTTGTTTGACTAAATCGGTTTTAATTCCGTCAATACCCGGGCTTTTTCTACTTCGAAATTTTCGTATCCTCTTCGTCAGTTGGTCTGAAGAAGCAGGTATGACTATTACCTTTTTGTAGATAAGAATAGAAGTCATTACCAAAAAAAAAAAAAAAAAAAAGCATATAATTAGCCGTTAACATGCATGTGATTTGTACTTGGCCCCATAAGGGCCCCATAAAGTACCCATCTACGGCCCAAGTACATAACCCACTGGGGACCATCATGGTTCCCGACGACAAAAAAAAGAGGGCCCCACATGGGCTGCCAATTTGGGGCCCAGAAACTTGGCCCATGCAGGACCCATATTGGACCCTTGCCTCAATGTTGGAGGTTTTTTTTCATTTTTTCTTCGAAAGTGGGATCAGCGTGATTAAAGTCATCAAATGAGACTGTGTTGGAACTTGGAAGTGATCTGGATCATTGATAGCCCAGAACAGAACTAAATAACTCAGGATTGTCTTTTTATAGATGGAAGTAACTCTAGCAACTTTCAAATCATCGGGGACAATTCCAGTACACAGAGAAATGTTAAAAATAATTTTAAGTGGAAGTGAAATTTCGTCTGCAGTTTGTTTGACTAAATCGGTTTTAATTCCGTCAATACCCGGGCTTTTTCTACTTCGAAATTTTCGTATCCTCTTCGTCAGTTGGTCTGAAGAAGCAGGTATGACTATTACCTTTTTGTAGATAAGAATAGAAGTCATTACCAGAATGTTTAATACTCCACGACTCGTTGGCAAAATAATTGATTGAACCCGTTTGCTATCGGTTTGGGGTCCGAAATAGTCGTACCATTCTTCTTCTTTTGTCTTTCTGGTAACTGTTCTTTGGATTTTATGCGAGTGGCTGTTGCGAGTTCTGTTGTAGCTGGCAGTGGTCACATATTTGGACATGTCTATGTCCACAAGGTGGTTGAGGATCTTATACATCATTACAAGTCTGATTTGTTCTCTTCTTGCTTGCAATGTTTCCCACTGGAGTTCATCCAGAAGCGCAGTGACGCTGGTGTCTCTCCCATATTTGTTAGTACAGAATCTTGCCGCACGTCTTTGAATACATTCTATTTTGTTGACATCCTTGGTGAGGTCACAGTGGGCGAGGTACGGATCCCATACGCTACTTGCGTATTCTACCACAGGACGTACGCACAAGAGTTTGTAGGCTGTTACTCTTACTTCTCTGCTGCAGTACCACAGATTTATATTGAGGAATCCTAATAATCTGTTCGCCTTAATCGGCTGTGATTTGTTGAATATGATAGCTCCAGTGCCGGCTTTATCAAGGTGCACTTACTAAATTATGGTGTGTGTGTCAATTGCTGAAGGTCCAGTTACAGAATGTGAAGGATCCTGTGGATGGTCTATTTGGCGAGTGTAAAACACATGAGTAACATTTCTTGGCATTAAAAGCCATTCCCATTGTCCTGCCAAAGTTTCGAGTGATGAAGATCTTCTTGAGGGATTTATATGATCCCGATTCTTCCCAGACGCGTACACAACGCAGTCATCTGCGAAAGCCGTACCTTTTTTGTGAGATTATTGCAAAGTCGTGATATATGCCCAGAAGAGCAACGGCCCAAGGACTGTGCCTTGAGGTACACCGGAAGATAACGTTTGAGAGGAAGCTTCACCATCACATACTACACGTGAACTAATGACAGGGTGGTTTTCTGAATGATCTAAGGAAACAATTTAAAAAAGTTCCATGGGTTTCTCATATTGCCTTTTCATTTTCATTTTCTTAAACTGAACACTAACAGTTGAGCTTCGCCGATTTAATAGATGTGTTATATAATTTTGTTACGGGAGGTTTTATATTTAAGAACGTTTTCTTCACTAGGTCTATGTATTTGATTACTTGTACCATAAATTCCTTTCGAATCATTTCACGAAAGAATGGGTGATCCAAGGCTACATGGATTATTTTTTGTTGACGTTTCTTAAGACAGTGTGTAAAAAAACCTACATCAGAATAAAAAAGAATAAATAAGTTAAGACCTTACTTTTGCTCAAATGTTTGCATTGGTTATAAAGAGGGATAACCAGGCTTTCAGAAAACGTTTATTTGGTGTAATTTGGACTTTGGAGGAAGAAGTTATGCCTATTTTGCTGAGAGACTTAAAAATCCTGTTTGGCCGATTTTGAGCCAAACAAAGATGCATCGCTTACATAGACATGGTCTTCAGCAGTGATTTGAGTAAAAACATTTAACACCAAATTATTGTTAAACAATAGAAGGTGGGAGAATAATTGAAGGATTATAAAAATAATATCCCACAGATTACAAAAGAAAATGCTGAGTTAAAAATGTGCAATTTCCCAAATAAGAAAGTCAAGATAGCTGGTGTAAGACCACAGTTTTCTTCGGTTAAGCAAGATTTCATGGTTTTAACCTACAACGAATCTTGGAGCCAAAGTGAAACCATAGAAGGTTTTGTATTCCGCTTGAAAAAAAAAAACAGTGCGATATTACATTTTTAAGTTTTAATTCCAATTTATTTACAGAAACTCCCGCTTTAGTTCTCCTCGGAATTTATGGACGCTGGGTATGCTGTATTTGTGCAAATAATTACCTTAGAGATGTAAAACAAACATTTTTGAGCAATTTCATTATGTTCATGAACTGCGACATTGATATGGAGTGATTTTCAATAACTGACTCTTTATGATTGAACAAAGGTAATTTAATTTGTTGAAGATACTTTACTTATAATTATGTTACACAATAGACCGTTTTTATTCAAACTGATATGTTTTTGTGGAGAAGAAATCGATACCATCTGAAATTGAATGATGTGTGAAATGTCTTTGCTATAATGTGTTATGGTAAACGTTGTCAGTCTCTCCGCATTGTATGGCTAAAATCGGCCAAACAGAATTTTTAGGTTTCTCCGAAAAATTGACATAGTTTCTGAACCCAAAGTCCGAAAGACACCAAATAAAAATCTTCTGATAGCCTGTTTATCCCTGTAAACAACCAAAGCAAACATTCAAGCAAAAATAACGTTTAACCTATATGAAGAAAAAATCTTTCCTGAATGTAGGGTTTTATTGACTCACACTGTACATTTAATCGGAATACATTCATCATAAAACTCTTGAAACTTGTTCATAAACTTTGCATATGAAGTATTTGCATCATCAGATGAACATAAACTTATCCAATTGACATCACCCAATTTTGGTTAAGTATTTTAATATTATTGTCATTCTTATCACGTATTTCAGTACACTCATTATCTTCTTTATTTCTATACAATTTTATATTTGTAGAAATAAGTATTGGTAAGTGATCACTTATGTCATATAATAGCTTATAACATAATTCCAAATTGCTGCTTTGTATGCGAGTTCGTAAAACTATTGTCAATTAGAGTTGCAGACTTAGTGGTAATTCTCGTAGGTCTGACCGCTTTACGCGTGGGAAATTTTCGCCGAAACTGACTTTTCATACAAAAAAATCGGCCGAGCCGTTAATGAGTTAATTAGTGAGGGTACCATGGACCCCCCGGGCACTAACGGAAGTCATCTGAGAATATTTTAAAAAATTAAAGAACCAAAGCATTTTTTCCCTGTTCACACATTCATATAGTGGGCACATGTGGTGCAGCGGATCAGCGCTCGCCTCATAGGCATAAGGTTGTGGGTTCGAGCCCCGCTGTTGCCAATGTGTTCTGCACTTTGGCACTTTACCTCGCTTACCTCTCCCCACCCAGGAGTATAAATGGTTACACCGGCATATGCTGGGAATGCAAAAGGGTGTCTGGTAAGACCAAAGACATCAGACCTAAAATAACTCAGTCGTAGAAAGAAATCGATGTCTTAAGTCTTCGGTCTTCTTTTCCAGATCCGTGTGTGGGTTGGTCTGAAACAAGACTTAAACTAAAAAAATACTTAACCGTAAGAACAAAATCGACGTCTTAATGTCTTTGTTTTCCAGAATCCATTGTGGGTGCTGGAACACTAAGACCATAAGACGCACAACTTACTGTCGTAGAACAAAATCGACTTCTTATGTCTTCGGTCTTGTTTTCCAGATCCGTGTGTGGGTGTTGGGAAAACCAAAGACCTAAGACTAAGACTCAAATCACTCAACCACTAAGTAATGTGTAGAGCCCAAACGCCAAAGACAGAGATATGGGCACTCCGCCTGCGGGCCACCATTTGCATTTTTACATAATAGTGGAACATTATTAGTAACAATAAAAATAATTAAAACCCTTTATGTGCTGAAAACAAACAATTTCGTCCTGGATGTTGCTAAACCGTTAGTAATTAAAAGCTAAATGGGAAAATGCGTGTACTTTGCAACACTCAATATAATCAGGAAATTCCCTAAAAACTGCAAGTTTTGTTGTTAAATATATGTAATTTGCTTTGGGTCTTAGAGTAGAAATCAACATACAATAAGTTTTCAAAAAGTTTGATGTTAGCCAAGCTGATTTGAATGTTCCGACTTTTTGCCCAATTTCGCGTTTTTTGAAACAATGTTTGCCCCTAATTTGCAGCCCAAATAACAAATTCATATTTATTGCTGATTTGGGTGTTGTCTTATACGCTTCAACATGTGGTATAAATTTCGTGCAAAAATTCCCTCGGGAAAGTGATTTCCTTAGGGAGATGGACACCTTCCCCCCCCCCCGGCACTATATAACGGGAGTGAAATTCTTCAGTGTTAATTCTCACATAAGTAATATACTCCCGCCTAAAAGATACCGAACGATATAAATTACTGTTTAAAAAGGTATGTAGGTGAATTATAATAATAAATGCCAGGGAGCGTTTTCGAGTTAATGTGTTTGATTATTGACCTGGTGTCCGTAATGCAGTGAGAAAGGAAGCATGAGTGGAAGTTTGAGAGATTTATTCCAGCTGGCTGGCGCGTTCATTTGAAAGGCAAGTTTGAGCACGTTGATGGCACATTTCAACATTGTTCGGATTTTTTTAGGCGGGGAGTATATTTTCACTATATATAAACCATACACCTCTGCCTCTTTTATCGAGATAGATTGTAACCATACTTTTGAAAATACTCAATGAGGCTTATCTTTGAACCATGTTTTTCAAACCAAGGCTATGATGTTAAAGTTTATGGCAGATTCCCGAAGAAATCTAATCTTTCAGAAATATGCGAATTTCTTCTTACATAAACTCCTATATTTAGTTGGGCAAATTGAATTTTCTTTTATTTATATCACAGAAATAATTCGAATCAACGATTACATTCATTATCAAAGTGTGTATTTCTTGTCAAGAGGCGGATTAATTTTTAAAATCGTCAAAAGTTAGTTTTGATCTATCTTTATATAATTTTGTCGAATGTTCCTAATATACTTCTAACCAAGACTCTTTGTCTTCCATTATAGGATTAAAAAGGTAAATGAAGATCATTACACACCTTATTACAGTGCAATAACCATTTATCATTTGTTCGGAATTCTTAACAACATTACTACAAAACACTTATGTACGAAATTCTTACCACAAACTACACGTCATTTTCTAATGTTCTTCTTTACATATTTTTTAGACACACGAACAAATAATACAGAACATCTAAAAATACAAAGAGTATAATAAGAAATGAAAGCTGGTATAAAAAATCAATAGCGATCTGGTGCTTTATACGAATTCTCGAGGGGTGGTGGTAACCACCTTGGTATCCGGTTTACAAAAAAGGTTTGGTAAGACAGGGTTAATAAAAACAAATCCCTGATCACAGTATTATGTAACGCATTCTCTAGATAATTGAAGCACTGAATAATTTTGAAATCCTTTGGGAGCCCTAGAACGCCTGAGGCGTTGCTAGAAATATAGAAGTACCTAAATACCTTCAGGATTATATTTTTGGAATCTCAAATATGGAACAATTCATCCATGAAGTTGGTAATCATTTGAACCTTATGTCCTTCAACTTTCATGCAAGGAGTTTTGACATAGAGAATGCATAGCAATCGCTATGTTATGAGATATATAATATTATAACTTTAGGTGACCATGGTGGACAGTTCAAAAATGAAATTCTAAACTTAATTTCCGTCAAAAGGCCCCGGGGTACTTGACCCAAAAGTGGGTAAAGGTGTGCGCCCGGCCAGGTAAAAAAATCGACCCAATGTTTATAGTGAACCAAATTGTACAAAAATATGACCATTTATTTATTTTTTTTCCCGAAATTTTTGACCCATTTCTATGTTTACTTGCGAAATTTCGCACATTTTCATAGTAATCCTTTACAAAATAATAGGCCATTTTTCATAGTAGGCCTAACTTTTTTTCCGAAAATCAGAAAAATCAACCATTTTCAGTGTGATTTTTTTACTCACAATCAGAAAAATACCATTTTCAAAGTAATTTCGATCAAAACTTGAAAAAATGGACCCATTTTATATGTAGCAATGACCTCAAAAAATGACCCATCAACATGATCACTATCTACGTGAATCAAAAAAATTGTGGAAATTAAAAGATTTTGACCTTTAATGCAATCACTATATCACAGATCTTTGTTTTTATAAAATACATCTAATATACTTTCATGTGTTGAAAAAATAAAGAAATCGACTGAAAAATAAGCCAGATATGACAGGTTTTGTAAGCACA
Organism: Ophioderma brevispina; assembly: GCA_023653785.1. NCBI lineage: Eukaryota > Metazoa > Echinodermata > Ophiuroidea > Amphilepidida > Ophiodermatidae > Ophioderma > Ophioderma brevispina. The sequence goes on along the minus strand of JAMKCH010000881.1, from coordinate 16,869 downwards.
CCCCCTTTTTTCTCCATTCCTATGGATTTACGCACATTAAACTTGTGTTTGTGAGCATGTACATGTACAATATCGTGATGCCTTTGTCAACTTAATGTTACATTTTCTTGATTATTTCAACTACGGATTCATAAATGAATCTATTTATACCAATCTGCCAACTGATATGACAATCCAAACACCAATTCACCTGTTGCACAGCAAGAAAACAAGATCTTCCCATTGTTTAGGATATTGCTAAGAAGAAATTAGTCCCTTATTGGCATGGCATGTATCTATACCTGGATTACAGTAGTAGTGTTGAAAACCCTTTTCATTTACACATCAGGATTAATTGGGTGAGGTTTTGTGTGAACATTTTGAAGATTTTGAGATTATGGCTATTCATAGATCAATTAAACAAGATACCATTGGTCATCATTACTTTCATAATGCCATACCCCATATATCATACATTAACGTAATATCTTGCTTAACTGAATAAATCCCATTGGAATGGAGGAAAAAGAGGTGTACTTGCAAAAATTGTCATATCTGGCTTATTTTTCAGTCAATTTCTTTAATTTTTTCAACATTTGGAAGTATATTAGATTTGCTTTATTAAAACAACAGCAAATCTATGATTCAGGGATTTTATCAAGGTCAGAGTCATCTGCAATCCTTGCACAATTTTTGATTCACGTAGTATATAGTAACATGGTGGGAAAAACGACCCATTGTTATAGTAAGGGGTGAAAATGCGACCCATATCATGCATATCGGCGGCACATGTACCTACCCTTTTCCACTGAGTAACCCCCCCCCCCGGTCCGAAAGGTTCAAATTGAATATAAGGGATGGCGATGGCGCCATTTGGATTTCACTTTGGCTGGTATCAACCTCGTTTTGATGTCAATTTGCCATGCTTGTTCATGGGTGCTGGACCATATGCTCATTTGGATTGAAATTCCTAATAGTGGTGAGCACGCATTTTACAAAATTGGTAGATACAGATTTATACAATAACAAGCTCCTTTATAGTACATCTTCTTAGCTAAAAATACCATGCAATAAATGATTTCAAAATATCATAATTATATAATATCATCATAAAGAATACGACAATATAACAGTAATATCACATCGCATAGCTGAGCATGCATTTTAACTAACAGCATTACAGCATCCGTTTTGTCCTAAGAATTTTTCTGCGGAATCTTCACCATCACCTGAAAGAACAATTTAATCACGACATGATTACATTAAGTGATAAGTTACTAGTACTCATTTTCCCTGGTTTAATTGTCTATTTCCGTTTATTTACGGACCGGAGCATGCTTAGAATTTCTCCGGGGGGGGGGAGGGACTTCCCATTTTGAAGGTGACGCGTATGTAAAGCTGTTTAAGACCGCCATTTTAGCATCGTTGTTGCTCAATGACCCCCATATTTTTTGAAACTTTTACCACCCCAAGACCCCTATCTTTTTGGAAAATTTTGAAAAAAAAACCCTAAGGCCCTTACTTTTGAGAAAATGTTACAAAATTCTTATTTGGGGAGAGGGGAGATTTAGCAAATTTGTCACCCAAATAACCCATATTTATGGACAATTTCTCTGTCTCTTACCCGAAGACACTATTTTTTGCATGTCCTCTGTCACCGAATGCCTTTGGTTTGAAATCGCCGGCCTTACAACCGTTATGTTAAGTTCACCTTTCCCCCGGAGTCCCCAGCGAGAACTTGTGTGTGATCTTCTCCAATTTCCTCCTCCTCCTCACCTACCCCCTCTCTTTCCTCTTCTCTACCTTCCTCCTCCATCTATCTTCCTCTTGTTTCCCTTCTCGTTTTCCTGATGGTTTCAAACATTTGCCATTTCACGCGCTAGCCTATCTCATGAACTCTTGTAGCCTCAGGTCTGATACTACCTTTTGGCAGTCTTCTGCTTGGTCAAAAATCATTGAAGCGATATAGAGGTTATCATAAAAGCTATTGACATTCTATTGGAGACCTTGATGAACATCCGAATCTTGATTAACCTTAGGCAATATGTACTCCAGATGTTAAATGTTATATGGGCAACAAAGGTCAATACACATATTGACAACTCTATAGCTTCTAACTCTGAAACAACAGGTGCCTTGAAATCCATACTGGGTAAGATGGTGGCTCTTGGGCCCTGATATATTTTTATGGCATCTTCGACCCCAGAGATCAAAGGTCACAAACTACAGTCTGGTATAGGAACCGTCTAGCACTAAAATGGAAGGTGCACATCAGGCACAATAGTTATAACCTGCCGCTATGTGTTTGTTAAAGACTCGGTTTAGGGAGCACCGCGAGCGAAGCGAGCGGCACGAGCGCGTCAGCGCGAGAGAGGTTTCGCGCGATAGCGCGAAACCGACTCCATTTCAACTGATATACTCCCACACAGCATGTTAAAGTGGAGTAGTAAATCAGTTTTCCAGGCTGTGACACAATCCATTTCAACTGATATACTCCCACACAGCATATGTTAAAGTGGAGTAGTAAATCAGTTTCCCAGGCTGAGACACACAAGACTACTGCCGCTACTACCCATGCCCACCGATCTATAGACCAGTTAACAGCAATGTTTGTAAACATGTTAGGACCTGGATCTTGACTAGGTCGTCCTGACTGTTACACACTGGGCAATTGTATCTGTTAGAGTTTTTAATACTATGGGCCATAACGATTGGCATGCATGGATTGGCAGTCAACAAAAGAAAGTGACGTAGGATGTTAACTGGTATAGACGCTGTGACATGTGACGTCACTCTGATAAACACCATAGGACTGCCAGACAATAGCTGACAATCTTGTGGTCAAAATTTAGAGCCAGGATTTTCAAGCTACGATAGTGTATTCAGTATAAGAAGAAACACGACCTTTGATAGAGTACATTGAGATAACACTTGGGACGACCAACGTCATGATGCAACCCTCGGGTATGGTCGATTTTCATGAAAACGGTGCATTTCCAGAAATTTTGTGTCTTTGGTTAATAAGTCTTTTCAACAATGCTTTATTGGAACAAAACGGTAATATTTTGATAGGAGCCGTTGAGCTGCATTTGGGCATATATAGTTTGCCATGCTTTCCGTTTTCTTTTCTATGAGATATTTGCCTTCAAACATCGAAAAATAGGAGAAAATTGATGTCCGAAACACAACATCAAAATTATAAAAAAAAAATAAATAAATAAAAATACTTAGCAGCTTGAATTCTTCCGAATATCAATGTTTCTTGTTGCCAAACATGTGTAGAAATTATGTAATGTTGTTTTTCCTTGTATTCTCAACTATTTTTAAATTTTTGAAATACAAACATAATGTCCGTGAAAACCTTGTTTATTACGTTATCCTTCACAAAGCAGTTGCTAAGTTTGGTAAAACTTCTACTAAGATATTGATTGTGCATCTTATTTCAAGGTAAACATAATGCGGCAGTTGGAAATAGTGTTTTCTTCAGCTCACAATGACTATTAAAAAGTCTAAGAAATGTTGAACTTTTTAAAAATGCGAAGGAAGTGTATTACGTTATCCACATTTCTCAGCAACCAAGCAAGCTATTTAAATATTGGGCAAGACTTCATATGTACCCCCCTCTCATATATTTACATGCAACATAAAATGTTATTATTTTAGCTGTTTATTCCGTTTTGATCAAAACAAGGCCAAAATTTAAATAAATTTTGTATCATGTAAATATATACGAGGGGGGTACATATGGAAGTCTTCCAAATATTGATCAAGAGTGACATAGATACTTATTTTCCGACCACAAAAATTATATAAACTTTCAATCAGATACATCTTAGTCAATGGGAGATGTGAAAAATGGTCAAAAATAACTACGTTATTGTGTGTTACGTTATCGTTTATTACGTTGAATGCGTTTTAGTTTACATCATCAACTATAATTTGGCTATAGAATGACATGGTGTCAATTAAATGTATCTTTAGAATAAATTAGTAAAAGGTATCTTAATATTTGTTTATTATTAGGTCTAATTTTCAGACAGAATTCAATACTCAAGGATAACGTAATAAACTAAACAAATTGGAGCACATTTCTTGAGTTCAATTTGCTACTCAAACTTTAACTTCGTACAAATAAAATTTGTTCCCGGTAACCTCTCCGATAATGTCATCAGTTGGCATATTTTGTTGATTTAAAATTTTGATAACGTAATAAACCATATTCTTTTACTGTACAAAATGTTTGTGTGCATACTGCGCAGTAACGTAAGAAGTGTGTTGGCAATATTATTTTTCCCGTAATAGGTATTTCCTGTGATATGTAGTGATTTCATATAGATTAGACATGCAATAGATTCCGTACCACTTATTTGGCTACAGAAATAACTTAAAATGGAAACAAAAGGTGATTTGTATGTGCTTATATTTCAATAGAAAACAAAGGCTGAATTTCGTATTTGCTCCTATACGAAATTAGAAATTTCACAATTTTGGTACCAAAGAATCAGTTCTCAGCTTAATCCTTTCAGATGTGGTTATTTTTGATAGAAAGCTTTACACCAGTGCAAAAATCAGAATTTTCATATTTTTTGGGGACACCTGTTATTTGAAATCTCTCGTTGCACCTTTAAATGTTTAAAACATAAAACATGCAATTTTGAGACAATTTTTTTTGGGTGTGTCTCACCTCCAAAATGCACCGTTTTCATGAAAATCGACCATACTACATTAGCTACGGCGCGTTTGCCACTACTTTGCGCATCTTCTCTGTGTGTACAATGTAAGTGGCAAAAGAATGGGGTTGTGATTCACCTTACACTGAACAGGGTTGAGGAATGCGCAATTGTGTCTTCACGCCAATTCGAGGGCTTATAAACAGGCTTACTGTATTTTGCGAAACGAAACGAAACAGAACTCCCATTGGATTACACGCTTTATTCCGTTATACACGTTATGCATGCATGACGGAATAAAGCGTGTAATCCAATGGGAGTTCTGTTTCGTTTCTACAAAACTGCGCGTTATCCGTCATTCTGTCGTGAGCAGTTAGAATTTGAAGGATGGTTTTGGTTGTTTTCTTGTCACTGTGTTTCGTTGAAAATTGTTTTGATTCTCTCTTATATTTGCACAAGTTGCATTACAACCGGGTATTACAATCCCGGATTCCAATTGTAAAGAACTTTCAACACGCTAATTTTTATTCATAATTTGACGAATAACGGTTTTAAAATGTATTGAGTGCTCGCGTGCGTGCATTGCTGATTTCTTCTCTTGTATGTTACATTAAGAAAACTTCAGTCCTCTGGTGTTTCTGGTAATCTTTTAAGGGCGCTTTCTTCTATGTATTGCTTTCTTCTATGTATTGCAATCTAATGCACATTGAGAACATCAACCGGTTGTTATCAACATCATTTCTTGTAATCTGGGTATGCAACAGGGTTCTTTACTCTCCCCTTTTCGTTCATGTTTATCAACGATTTAAGTGAGAGTTATAAATGCTGATGATGTACAAAAATACAAGATATGTGAGAGCAGTATTAGCCACTTCTTATTTGCGGACGACCTTGCTTTGATGAGTGACACTATATTTTGGTCTCCAAAACCAGCCGAACATCTTAAGCGAGTACTGCCAAAATTGGAAGCTCTCTTGTGAATATTAGCAGACTAAAACATGTGTTTAAACGTGGAGGTCATTTGAAGCGAATCTAAAAAAATGTTCTATGATAATGTACTGCTTGAAGTAGTGAATTCTTTTACCTTCAGGTGTGACCTTTAGTTCAAATGGAGGTTGGATGAAAGCTCAAGAGCACACTCTTGCTTCAAGGAAAAAAGTCTATTTGCATTTAACATTTTATATCCAAATTTGTTGTCGTCTTCCCCTCCGATCTTAAGTGTTTAAGAATTTTTGAACTCTAAGATTCTTCCCATTTGTCTTTTGGATTGAATTGTGGGGTACATCAGAAGTACTGTTCCACGAGTCAACTACATTTAATTTGCAGACATTTTTGGGCATACCTCGTAACTGCACCATCCCCGCTGTACGCGGGGAACTAGAGGGCGATACAGTCCCACACATAACATATATAGTAAGAGTTATTAACTATTGGTTCGTCTTTCTTGATATTGTAGAACTAGAGCCCTTTACAGTGCTATAACTTTCAATACACTAGAGCTGAAAGTGGGTAAGGCCTGTTTTGGGCCGCTTAGATGTAAAAAATCACATTTTACCGCGGTTTTTTTTGGCGAAGTGTGGGTTGCTTAAGGCGTTGCAAATATTGGTGCTTTTATGTCCTTATTCAAACAAAGGTGTCAGGATATCCATATACAAACATTTACCGAGTCAATTGCAACTTATTCTAAATTGCAGTTGTATTCTCAATTAAAATGATTTACAATGTGAATCATATCTGTTTAACGTTGATAAGTTTTCATGTAGAATATTATTTACTAACTTAGGTCTTTATTTCTTACTTGGAAATTGAAGTAGGTAGATGGAATCAATACTCCGTGAAGATAGACTCTGTCAATTATGTAAATTATTAATAATATAGAGGACGAATTCCACTTCGTCTTAATATGTCCTTATTTTGTAGATGAGCGAAATCGCTATATTCCCACCATATTTTTGTAAATCATCCAAATCTAGCAAAATATTATAAGCTAGTTAAATCAACTAGGCGTGATACTCAAATTAATCTCTGCAAATATCTATACCATGCATGTAGTAAACGTAATGTCTTCAGACACAATTGATTTTGTACTATTGTATTGAGGGCCGGTGGCCTATATAACGTAATAAAATCTCTCTTTGCGAGAGAACTGCAACTGCATTCTAAAAGCCACCAGCTCATAATGAAACAATTCTGAGTATTACAAAAGAATGCTCCACCTACCGTCTTTGCTTCCAAATATTCCTTGAGACCATCCTCACCACTGAATATTTGACGGAAAGGAAAAAAGAATAAAGTCAATTAAATGTACATTTTAATGCGACAAAAAGAAAGGTTGATAAAACACATGGGATAACATAGTGCCGCAAAATACATGAAGTGACAATAACATGAATTAAAATTATCATAAACTAACACCTATCGCTTTCATTTCATACTCTTAAATCGGGGCTGGAAAAACCGGCGATCACGCCGCGCCATGCTGCGGCAAAGAAAAACAAAAAATAAACGTCGCCATTGGTTTAACAGGTAAAGAGTACGCTTAAAATATGCCATGATCAAACACTTCCGATGCCACCTTTTATTTGATAATTCCAACATATTCTTTAACTTAACCCTTGGCCCTGCCATTTTCTGTATACGTTGTTAACACAAAGTCATGTCCCCCCCCCCCCCCCCCCCACCCCCCTTTTAGAGGTGGCCTTCCAAATGTTCGCAGTGATTTGGAAATCCATTTAAACAGCAAACAAGGACTATAGGCTTGTTTCGACTCATTTCAAATGCATTTTTCATGCTAATCTGAATGTGCCCCTTGAATGAACATTTAAAATTAACAGATAGTAATTTTAATCGGCGACTTTGATCCGCCGTTAGTTTCCCAAAGTAATTAACTTGAATTAGGGAGGACGCACTGACGATTTTACAAAAATTTCACTTCGATTTGGATTGTCAATGTGTCGTATAAACTACTGCAGGGTGTCGTGGTGTTTTCTATCGTTTCCTTTTTTCATTTGCTTGATTTTATTTCTGTTTGTGTAAGTGTGCGTTTGTTGTGCTGTGTGTGGTGTGTGTGCGAGTAGTGTTTGTGTGTATGTGTTTGTGGTGTGAGTAAGTTGTGTGTGTGCGTGTGTTTGTGTTGTGTTGGTGTGTGTGTGTGTGGGTGGTGGTTGCTGCTTTTGGTTTTTTACAGAATTAATCCATAAGATTCCCTTATTATCTTGCTTTACATGTAGGTCGTGCAGTGGTTTCAAAAGTAAAAAAAACAATCCTCATTTTAGATCGTAGTTCAACCTGGAAGAAACACTTACAAAAAAAACATTTTAATTTTGTTTCTTAGTTCAACCGAGGGGAAAAAACACTTAAAAAAAAAACAAAAAAAACAAAAAAAAAACGGTACTATGGCGTGGACAATGAAAATTTGCCTTAATTCCATTTGTTCAATTTTCAACGGTGTCCCTGGGCGAACTGAAAAATTGGTCCCGATAGCACGCGCCTTCATGCTGCAAATGCAAGCCACGTCGATGTTTTTTCTTTAACCCGTTGTAACACATAAGTCAGTGTCGTACGATGTGGCCTTCCAAATGTGTCTACTATCATTACAGGTTTTAGCATCATTGTGAGTCTCAGATCTAACCTTACTATTCTCTTCCTGGCCAGACCTCTGTATCCATCCCCCGAAAGGTGCTTGAACAGCAACGTTGAAATACGTTATCTAAATAAAAAAGTTAAAACATTACAACTTTACGTTTTAAATGATGTACAGGTTTTCATTTATATTTATTATATCTCTCTCTCTCCTCTACCTCTTTCTCTTCTCTCTCTCTACCCTCTTTCTATCTCTACCTCGCTTCCCCCTCTCTCTCAATCTTCCTCTCTGAAAGGATGATTCCTTCTGACTGTTCCGGAAGTTTTCTTTCCTTCCGTGCTCCTCCTCTCTTTATCTCGTTATCTGCCTCGGCACACACACTCGCACACACCATAACTCTCACACCAATACACACACACACACATACGTGCACGCACACAAAAACCCTCACACAGGAAACACAACACATTACAAACACACACACACACATCCCGCACACACACACTCACCTCTACAACACGAAAAACCAAAAGATCTCCTACTTTGTTCATCTGAAACTAACATTACCATACATATCCAGCACGGATGCTATTAAGCAATGTGAGAGCCTTCCAAGATCCTTCGTAAAGACAGCAGAAGCGAGACCATAGCACGTCTTGTCGGCCCTCTCAAATTACTTCATTCATCAATGTCTTAAACTTGAGAATGGTCTGGACAGGACCAAAGTATTCTAACAAAGAAATCAATGGACTCTAAGACTAATTAATACTCGAAATGCGCGAAAAGCAATGCATAATCGTTCCTTGAATTTATGGCCGAGAGTAAAAAAAAATCACTATCTCGACCGGGCACTGAACCGGGCCTCCCAGTTACATTTGGGCCTCTCTAACGCGATAAGATTATTGCCACGCATTGTATATGATTAATTGAGGGACAGATAAGGTTCTAGGGTTCAATTCTTTGATTCAACACCACTATCTCCCTACAATGTATTTGGAACTGGGAGTCTTATTGAGCACTGACGGCCATATTGGTCATCCAAACGAGCCCAAGCAGGGTGGTTAAAAGCCCGGTCATTATACAAAATGTTGTTCCCATTGAAATGTGGATAAGCGAACATAACAGACTACAGAATCAAGCCAGCCAATCATGAGCTCATTGTATTTGCGCGTATGGGAGGGCATGTCTCTAAAACGTGCCCACCCGAGGGCTACAACTTCACCTGTTTCAACAGGTTGTCTCTGGAATGATATTGTGTTCGTTAGACCCCACGATGTCCGCCGTTGCTCCATTCAATCTAATATTTACAATTACGTTAGTAGCCCAATCCTTGGTATTATAGAGATCGGTGTTGATTTTTTTTTGTTAAACCACTTCTAGCGGACAATTATGATTAAGAAACATTTATTATTCTAACGAATTAAATACAATGTGCTTAGTCGGTTATAGCGCTGGACAGTAAAACAGGAGGCGGATTACCCTGTCGAGATAATGTTGTTAATCCGTGACCACGCCTCAGTTCCAAATTATCTAGCACCAAAGGAGTGTCTCTTCTTCTCCTCCACGATATCTCAAAACACTGCGGTTAGCATCACATTCAAAGGCATCAATTTGGGAAGACCTGCTTTTTAAGGGTCCACGACTGCTACCCATATTCCGATAGGTTCCAACAGAGGACAAGAAAGCGTGAGCTAGAGTAAGCCGTATGATTCTATCTTTGATTGCAAATGCGATCATCCACGTCTTTCCATTGAATATTCTCCATACCTATGGGACAACAATTTCTGGCATAGGCCTCCTAATCTTTGCTTGATTCTTCCGAGCAATTACCAGTGTAGTTAATGTATGATCCAAGTTCTCAAAACTGTGTAATTACTTCCAGATTGTGCCATCAATCAGTCAATAGCAAAGTGCTGTCCTCATCCAGTCTCATAAATGATCATGATTTGGTCTTTTTGCATTTAGTAGAAGACTCCTCTTCTCACTTGCCTTTCACAACATTCACAACGTCATCAATTCGTCAGAGTGGTTTCATCTGCGTGAATGGATGTGTTTGCTATTATGTTCACAAAAATGTCTTACGCCACCTTCAAAAACCATCAAGGGTCTCTCTCCTTGATATATTCAGCATAGATATTGAATAATCGGGCGATAACATTACATCCCTGTGATGCACACCTCTGCCGATATTTGACCACATTTAGCCAAAGTATAACACTTTATTCCAATAAAGTGCGTAATATCAAAGTCGGTCCTCTTTCGCTAAACGCGACGGCAGGCGACACACCTTGCATTGAACGTATAGTGGTTCATATCGGTTTTGGATATGACCCTATGATATAAGCGCGTGTAGTTGCTCAGAGTAGAATTGTAAGATTGCATGTTGACTAACCAATCAGAACTCATCAAGATGACGTAGCTCGACTCTGACCTTGCAGGAAATGGCAATTAATAATAATAATAATAATAATAATACCAACATTTGTAAAGCGGCTTTTCCGAAGGATTCAAAGCGCCTGGCCTTTATCATTACGCTGCCATCAGGAAATTTTCACAATCATTTCGCCTCATCTAGGGCGGCAGCTGGCCAAGCGCACATCTCTATCAGCACTTAGATGTAATGTTCCCATAACAGCTCCCAGATTTTGCTTGGGTAACGAGGCAATTGAGATTAAGTATCTTGCCCATGGACCCAAACACTTGACTTCAGCGGGGCTCGAATGGTAGACAGAAGCGGTTTTTCTTAAATTTAAAATAGGGGTTGTTCTTATCATTACGTTTAATATTTTGGCTCTAATTAAAAGAAAACAAATCATGCTGCATAGCACGTCAAGATTGTGTTACTCTTTTAAAAAATATTTATACAAGAAACAGAAGATTACCTCAGCCTGGCGATTCTATTCAGTTGTCCTTCTACACCATACAACACAGTTTTGAATTCGATGAATAACCTTTGTCACCATATTGGCCGCCGCCACATTCTAATTTGGCACCCTCTTTTTTACCGCACTCAATCAGTTTCGAACTGTTGTCACTGCTCTTTATCAATCTTAAAGACAAATACATACATTTTGTTTGCTTTAATAATTGTTATTTGATGATTGATTTGATTGATTTATTTACAAACCTGTACAAAGGATATTCACACATTTCGAACATGTGTGTATCCATCTCTTGTAAGATCATTCATTTTGTTTTAGAGAATCTGTTGGAACTGTTTTGGTAAATTATTTCATTCACATTGCCTGCCATGCGTTCAAGGAGGTATGATCCGGTCCTTTGCTCGAAAGCAATGTCTAGTGAACTGTGCTCTCGCCATGATATCACCCTTTGAATATTCAACCAATAGATCTGATTTTTATTTCTGATGTCCTTTAAACCGGTCTTGGAGGTCCTTCTTCATAGTCCATTTTTCTGTACCATACAGCTGTAAGATGCTTTCCACAATGACCCTGAAGAAGGCATTTTAGGTTTATCTTCAGGAGATGAGACTCCCATACACTGATATTAACTTATTTCTGGCACTCCATGTATTGCGCCCTTTCTTTTCACGAAATCCCTTTGGATCCTTCTTCTATCGAGTAAACCGGAATTCTTCTACTTCCTATAGTCACCCCCGGTCCCAAATTCCAGTTGGTCCCATTTGTAAAGTTGTTTCCTTTTCCTTTACGAATTAACTGTTTCAACTGTTTTTTAACTGTTTTTTAATGGTCAAACTGTAAGATCAACGGGTCAGTAAAAACCTAGTTGAAATTGTTTCCTTCCGTCACGGAATCACCTTTCAACTAGGTCTACTTCAACTGGATAAGCCAACTGGGATCCTGGATTCACTGGTCCATTGAAACCATTTCAACTCTAATCAACTGGGCATGCCACTTTTTCAGCTGATAGGAGGATTATTTCCCACTATAATTGAGGACTTCTTTATACATCACTCAGTCTTTGATCGGCAGAGCGACTGACGATATCTGATCGATACCAACACCGCTCGCAGCAACTTGACGCAATTCGCGCAATCCAGTTTACTTTCAATTCACTAGCGCTCCGACGCTTGTAGACACGCTGGTAGCGATTTTGAAAAGCGTCTACTAGCGTTTTATCGCTGCGATTTTTCAGACGCACTCTGCTACTTGCTAATGTTAATGTAACCTTCGGCGGTTGACTCTTCACTGCGCAAGTATATCTTCGGGTAGATAATATCATTTTATGCCGTTGCAATGCAACATCCTCAGCACAGTCTAGATCACTCGAGTACTTTGACGCCAGATGTTCTTCAATGATTTGTGAGACCTCATCATTCGCGGTGTCCTATGACTTGGCGCAATACTATAGCCGACCATTAATGAAACGGAAAGACACGTGTGTCACCTTGACAATAATCGGCCCTGAGTCCCCTGTGGGTACTCATCATGCTCGCTAAAACTTGTGATGTCTACTTCTGGCAATGTGTTTTAACTATCTCACTACCGGGGTCGTAGTTGACCAAATTAAGCAGAAAGGTTTTTGTTTCTTCTATTGAAGACCCTCATTTCTTCGGCGAACTCAATCTTTTCTCAAGAATCTGTGGTATTATATTCTATTCATACGAATCCATTTCGGTTAAGAAAGTGATTTGTATACATTTACGTCAATAGCAGATATGCCTCTGTAGTGTCCAAGCTGCTGGTGACGAGGAACTGCACCATGAACCCACTGACCTATGAGATGGAAAATGCCTTTGGTTTTCTTACCACTGTAAAAAGTATTTATCACATCATGTTTTTACAAAGTCGCGAAGCTACCCTATAAACTTTTACCATTGTACTTTCGACAAAATGCCCCTTTTCTACCTGTGGTCCACCTTCAACTTCATTGAAAAGGGTTTCCAATTGTGCGTTTTTTGGCTCTTTCTAACGCTCTTCTTTAAAAATTCCGTCATATATGTCTTCGTGCACAAAGGTTCTTGAGCCAGCCAAACAAAGCTGCCCAGAGTGAATCAACAGACCAATATGGCCTCCATTCGAACAGCCCGTCCACTGCTTGCGTAACGAAACAATAAGATATCATAAGTACCACTCCACGAAAGCGAATCCGGATACCAGGATTCATTCTATATTTGGAGGGGAGGATCTAGGAGTCACAAAATAGGCGATTGTCTTACTGGCTACAATTTACTACAGTAATAAAGTGCCTCCATGCAGGAAAGATGAAATTGTTAACAACCATAGTTCAGTTAAGCTTTGACAAATTGTAGCGTGAAATCCGGGTTCTAGGTGTAGTTGTGGAAAAACACTTTCTGACGCTATTTCGTTAAAAAGTTTTAAGCAATTTTTTACGTTTATTAGGAAAATGTATTTTGTGGACAATTCAATCGTGTCAGGCGGGGTATGTAAAGATATCTAATTCTACAAACGCTACTTTTATGAGGAGACAAGACATTAGAAGAGACGGAATGACACCGTCCATCATACTATGCAAAGAGATCCAATAAGCCAGATTCGGTCTTGGTTAGACAAGAGAAGACTTCCCTAAATGGGTTGTTAATGCATCGAGATTTCAAATAACAGGTGTCCCTAAAAAGTTTTAAAAACATTAAAATTCTGGTGTAAAGCTTTCTAGCTGAGAAAGACTGAGAAACTGAGAATTAATTCTTTGATACAAAATTGTGAATCTGAATTCCTATGGAAGCAAAATAGAAAATTCAGCCTATGTTTTTTAGTAGCATTTACAAATAACCTTTTGTTTCATTTTAAGTTATTTATGTAGAGCCAATAAAAGTAAGGAATCTATTGCGTGTCTAATCTATATGAATCCACTACATATAACAGAAAGAACATATGGATGACTTGAAATCTCTCGTTTGCACCTTAATCCTTTGAACACAAAACGGCCAGGAATCCAGTCGATTCAACGATCCAAATTTGTTAAATTTTGTTTCCAAAAGGTCAAGTTATTTATTTTCCAGTGCATATTCAGGAATGTTAGGTCTCTATTAAAATGAAAGAGTGACAAATCACTCTGAGTTTCGGAGTGATTTCAAATTCACTATAATCGAGTGGCTTTTAGCTCTAAAAGATGAGAGGGAAATGCAGCGAGACACCTTAACTCGAGGGTTAAACGAGCTCCACTTGTTACCGAGTGGCTCAAAATGCCACTCTTCTCGGAGTGAAGCCACTCGAACTCTTATCGAACGGCCTTTAGCTTCTTAAAAGCGTGAGAACAGAAAAGCTCTTTTCGGGTGACATAATAGCCAATCAGAACCGCCGCAAATCGCGGATTTTCTCGAACAATGGCAGAAGAGTTAGGCGAGAGACCATCAGCAAAATGTGACCGAAGTTTAAAATATTTGAAAAATCAAAGAGATCTTTACTGGTGAGTATATTGTATGTGTCGGTCAAAATTTATAGCATGTACAGACAAAGTGTGGAGAAGCATTAATGTTATTTCTGTATTATCACTCGTAAATACGCCGGGGAAATCGGTAGTCTACGCGCGCCAGGCCATCCCTGGCCAGGCTTGGCCAGGCCGTGCATGTTACGAAACGTACAATCATGCATGTTGTCAGGCATGCCATGATCATGCACGTCATGCATGCCACAATCGTGCATGCATGTCACCACTGAATCATGCCATGGATGCGCAACAATATTCTTCATGTCACGATGATATGAATTAGCACCGACACATAAATATACTCACCAAAAAAACAAAAATCACAAAGAATCAAACTCTTAAAAAGCGGAATTGGCTAGTTCACGCCTTCCCCCACAGACTCTAAAAGCGTGACTATTCACTCTAAAAAGGAGTGTATCATTCACTCTTTGCTTAGAGTATTTTTTTCACTTCTTTATTAGAGTGGTCTCACTCGAAAACCGATGCGTCACTCAGGTGGCTCTTTTTGGAGTGAGATTTTACTCTTTAGAGTGTTTAGAGTGGTTTTTTTCACTCTTGTCGTTTTAAGAAGTATGATGTATATTAGGTTTTTTTTTTCAATTTTTAAAGCCGGGTTTTCAGCTATTGCTGCTGCTGCTATTTTTATACGTGAATAAATAAAGAAATTAAAAATAATAAATAGAATCAGCATGAAAAATGCATCTAAATTAGTCCAAACAAAGCCTGTCTTTGTTGATATTCTTTTAGACGGCTTTCCAAAATGACCTGACAAAGTTTTTGTGACGCCATCTCTAAAGACACTGACTCTATGTGCTATAACGTATACAAAATTGGCCTGTGTCGATAGGATTAAGCCAGACAGAATTCTCTAAATGTTTATTTTAACTTCTTCAAACTAGCATTCACTCATACGCACTTTATAATTCATAATGTGACCGAAAATATCCTTCGCTCGCCATCATTTCATCAGGCTCTAGGCTTAAATAATTCGTCGTGTGAAATTTGCCATGTAGTTTTGTGTGCTGCCATGCTTGTTTATCTTTTCCTTGAAGATAAATTCCTTCCTGGCAAGATAAATTCAAGTCGTCAAGGACAATTTAAGTTAGCCACTGACCAAAGAATTGGCAGAAAAGTATTTTTGGTATTTTTGACAAATGGCAGCTATTGCACTTAGGCGACGGCCTTCTGCGTGGCACACGACATGCGTTTTAATACTGGAATACCCGAAGTGACTGCGCGACCTCAATTTAAAAGATTGAGAAAAGCACTCCCGAATGAGTAAAATTTATTTCGTAAATTCTCTTCTTCTCTATCTTCTCTCCAAAAGAGTGAAAACTCTTTAGTAAAGTATAGGCAATCCTTGCAAAGGGAAACTTCACTCTTTTTGGATCGATTTTTCACTCTTTTGTGAGTTATTTTTTAAATAGTTTTACTCTTTTAAAATATTTTTTTTCTCATTTTAAACTGTTTTTCATTAAAGGGGCATTACCTGATCCCAGCCTTGTCCCCCGACCTTACCTAAAAAAGTTTTACATTTTTTATATCATCTTAACTGGTTTGGCCCAAGTAGAGTATGCGTGTCAAAATCTTACGTGCAAATTCCATCCACTTTGGAAAATAATATTCGTGTTTTTTGGGTATTTTCCTGTCCGTATGACAAAAATACAACACACGGCTCTGGGCATCATGAACAAACATTTGCTCTAACGTCAATCGCACGTTTCAGAATTCAACTCAAATTGTGGCAAAATAACTTTTCTCGTGGATATCTAGTTAAAGCAAATTAGCACATTTTTTTGAAGAGCGCCGCCCCAATTTTTTTTCAAATTTGGAGATTTTTACAGCGGTTGCATGGTAACTGGTTAGTACACTAGACCTGTGAATGGTTTAAGCTCGAATGTCTATGTGTCACAAACGAAGGACTTTTGTACTAGAATAATTATTATCGGGATCCCCATGTAATATTTCCAAACGGCTGCTGGAAACGGCCTTACAATGTGAAATAGCCGTGAATAGCGCCATGTACGTGTCTACGCTCATTCAATTAGTTTTTTAATAGTTCAATTCAAAGCCATCACGTTAGAGTATACTTCTCGATGCACTATTTCTTCAGGACGGACATAAACGTAGCATTTCCAGCTCTGCCGTTAAGTCAATCTGGGATCCCAATTCCCAATTACCAAAAAATCGCTATTTTGTGATAAATACGCATTTTTTAAGCATTCTCGTTCTCAGGTAAGTGGCCTTTTCCCTCCTAGACAATTA
>JAMKCH010000880.1:0-62653 GCA_023653785.1 Ophioderma brevispina | reverse complement strand
TGCATATGCAGTTTATTCGGACGATTCTTAATAATTCCATCAGGGTCACTAGTGACCCAGGGTCGCTCATTGTCACAACTTTCTTTTTCATGTGAAAATTTATCTCCGAACTGTAGAAGAATATCATAGGAACAAGAAACAACTGAGGCACTGAAATTTTACGACAACATGTGTCCTTTTTCCGACGTAAACCCGTGCCCCACTTGTCACCTGAACCACCTGCTGGACGATTACACAACTATAGTGCAACACCACAGTAAAGTAAGTTTTTCTGGTATTGATATTACACACTCTGGAGGACTGTATGTTTTTTTAGCTGCCTTGAGGCTGTACAATTTCCTGGTGGAAATGGGCACACACAAGATGCTTATGGGGACGTGCAAATTGTCTATGTGCATAGGTCAAGGTTCATTTTGTTTAGCATTAGCCTTAATCAAAGGCTGTCCTGCTAGGAACCAACAAACTTGTTATTTTTCACGATGTACTGCATAATTAATCTATTCCAGAGCAACTCGAGTTACTTTGACTACCCCTAAGATTTTTATTATTGTGTTTTTTCCTTTAATGATTTAAGGTGCAACAATAGATTTTGAGGCACCCAAAATATTGTGTCTCAAAGTATTTTCATATGGATTTAGACACTCAATAGATTTCTTTACCTTTTTGTTTTGGGTATCGAAATGTCTTCAAAGAGAGAAAACAGGTGATTTTGATTTGATTATATTTCAATGTAAAACATGGCTGATTTTTGTATTTCCAAATTTTTGTACCCAAGAAACATTCTCAGCTTACTCCTTCCAGATGAGATATTTTTTGATGGAAAGCTGACAAAGGCAAAATCATAATTTTTGAGATTTTAAAAGGGATACCTGATATGTGAATCCTCTCGCGTAACATTTAATTTTGGCTTCCAAAGATTTTACCCTTGGACCAAAATGGTTGATTTTACATTTTTTCAAAAAATCTGAAGGGGGTAGGGTGTTTGAGGCATCCAAAGCCCCTTGGCTGGACACACCAAGAAGAGGTATATTGTTCTTCCCGCAATGCATTTCTTCAATACCAATGGTTTGCACTGGTTGTCATATGAGCCTATTATAGCTACAAAAGTATTTAAATTGCGATATTGGGATGAGTTGTTCTGTAGGTTCTTTTTGTCACTATTGACTCATGTGACAACCAGTGCCAAAATTAATTGGAAGAAATGCGTGTGGGGAGAACACGATACCTCCTCCTTGCACCCCAATGCCTACATCAGCCTACATATGCACTGAGTCCTGCATGCCAACTCAATAAGGCCAAAAAAAAATTGTTGGATGTCCTCATCCGACGAACCCTAATTTTTGAAATCAGGAAAAAAGTTCTTTTTTTCCTTTTACGGTGCAAAAGAATCCGCCCTAATTTTGAAAATTCCTAAAAAGATTTTTTTTCAAGTTTAAACTTTCTGAAATGGTAAAAAAGATATGTTTAAACAGTTTCTTAGCATTTTAGTTGAGGTTTCATAAGGTATAAATATGCATTTTTGGATTAAAGAATCAACTTGATTTTTATGGTTTCGTTACTATTATAACCAACAAACTGTTCCATACAGTTTGCTATGACATTAAAAAAAAAAGAAGGA
Source organism: Ophioderma brevispina (assembly GCA_023653785.1). NCBI lineage: Eukaryota > Metazoa > Echinodermata > Ophiuroidea > Amphilepidida > Ophiodermatidae > Ophioderma > Ophioderma brevispina. The sequence goes on along the minus strand of JAMKCH010000880.1, from coordinate 61,035 downwards.
AAAAAAAAAGTTTTTCCGACGACCCCGCCCCAACCTCTAAAAAGTCATCTATGGACAAGCAAACAATTTTTTTTTGGCGAGCACAGAACTAAATAACGACGAAAAAATACACGGTCCCCTCACCCCGGACTTCCTCGCTTCTAAAATTAAAATATAAGTACGGCCCGCCCTATTTTTGCTTTAAAATCTTGAAATAAGGACTGAAATACATAGCGCTTGTTCACTGGTCGATCGCAATAACCATCCTCTGTGGCCTAATGGTATTCTCACGCCTAAAAGCGAGACCGGTCCGGTTCGGACCGTGTATTTTTCGTCTTATTTAGTTCTGTGCTCGCCAGTTTCTCCGAGCTTCGAAATATATTTACCAAGTTACTTTCTCCTCGGGTGTATCATTTACGTGATCCTCCTCGGCGTGCATTGACTTGAGTGTCACTTCGTCATAGATCTGTAGAATCATGCATATAAGGCCCTCCCCTTCTTAAAATATAATTACGAGCCGCTTGCAACTCTGAAATAAAGAATGAAATACATTAGCGCTCGTTCCATGGTATCCACAAAACACGTACTTCTGGGCTAGTGGTATCTCACGCCTAGAAAGCGCGAGTCCGGATTCGAGACCGTGGTATTTCGTCTTTATGTAGTTCTGTGCTCGCCAGTTTCTACGAGCTTTATATATATTTTGGCAAAGTGGTAGGTAGACGTTAATGAGAATGCAAATTTTGAGATAAAAAAGAAACCCAAATAAAAAAAATAAAACATTAATTTAAATTTAAAGGGGTTATGTAAAAAAAATATACTGCAGGCAAATGTTACACATTGGAGGAAACTTTAACTCTAAAATGGTACCCTACAATTAGGAAAATGTATATTCTAGAGTGTAGTTTGTGCTTAGATTTCACACTTTTAATCACAAATAATTCAATGAAAATACTCACTTCGTTTATACATGTGACAAAATGCAACTACATTATACTGCCTGCAAATACCAAGTCATCAATGGTGTGCATGTACATACAAAATAAAAGGTCTTTTCATATTATACCTCGGTATTATGCTGTTTTCTCTTGATACCTTATATAACATAGTTTTCTGATTTCCTCAATTGTTAAGGTCAATTTTGGTGATCCTAAGCACCATCATTTTTTGGTTTATGGTTGACGAGATATCCCTGAGAAAATTTCAGTTGATTCTGACAGTGCATTTTGATGTTATACACAAATAGGTTAAAATGTGTTTGTATTTCTGTCTGTTGACGGCCAGAAATACAAAATTCTTCAAGAAAGATTGCGTGTAAATTAGGCACACATACTGTACCTAGAACAATGGCGTTTAGGATGATATAAAAAATCTCAACTTTTTTTACACAAAAAACTTTTTATAAAGCGTCGGGGGGGGGGGGGGGATGGTTATGATCCCGGGAAGTGCCCCTTTAATTCTACATACCACTTAAATTATGTTGTGTGGCATTAGAATTCTGCAATATTGTAAGTAAAGATTATCTTGACACACCCGTGACACTATGACTGCACATTTACCTTCATTTGCTTGCCCCTGAATTGTGGTTCCACTGCAATCTTGTATCTCAAGATTTAGGTTACTTGCATCTATACCCAATTGACTTTGCATATTTCGATTCTAATAAACACTTCACTAAAGGTATAGGAACCTCAAGAGCATCGCCCATCATTTTTTTTTATTGGCCCGATTTTAATGTGAATGACAGCTACTTTTTTGTCACCTTTCAATCCAATTCCTGAATATTTTCAATGGCAAAACTCTGACACAGTAGTAAGTCAATCAAAGTCAAAACACTTGAATTGTTTAAAATGATTCCATTGGTTTCCATCAGCCATAAGTAATATGAGACAATCACATGTGCATGAAGGTACGGCGTCGATGCGATACGCATATGGCACTGCTGCGATCCAATCGAAGGCGTATATAACAATTGACTGATCCATTTACAAAGCTCGGGCTGCTTAGTTACAAGTTTAAAATCTACATAATTTTTAAGTATTAGTGGTTACTAACAGCTATCTTATTTTGAATAAAGTGTTTAATAATTGAGTATAAAGGATTGTTTTTAGCCCTCTGCTATGTTTTCTACCATGTCATATAAGGGCTCATAGCTATTTTAGCGTAACACAAAAACTCGGCTGCAACCTCGTTCTACTCAAACAATGCTGTTGCCCATGTTATATGACATGATAGACACACAGCAGAGGCTAAAAACAATACCTTTATGCACTTATCAAAAATGCCCCGGTGCCTGGGTACCCGGGGATAGCCGGGACTTAATTGTACTACCTGATAGCATGGGGAGTTGATCTTTTTTTTTTGCCCGGGTGTACCGGGCGTATGCCGGGACTTGTTCATGGAGTTAACGCATGTCAAAAAAGCCGGGATTTTGGTTCGGGACAAACGGAAGCGCAAGTTTCTACAAAAACGTATAAATGTAGTAAAACAAAGCTACAATACACAAGATTGAAAACAGCATAATAAAAAATGAATCGCACAATCGGGTTTGATGCATTTTGACGCTTTTGCCCGGCTTGCAGGGGTCGGGACTTGGCCGGGTTTGACATAAAAATGTTGCCCCACAGGGCCAGGACTTGGCCGGGAAATGGCCGGGGAGTTTAACATTTCAAAAACACACCTCGTGTGCAAGTCCCGGCCATCCCGGGTACCCAGGGGCCGGGACATTTTTTGATAGGTGCATTATTCTCTCATTAGTAAACAAGAATGTACATGATAAAATTGTCCCCATCAGATGAAATCTATACTTATTCTGAAGGCTATTTGGTTTAAAGTGATGGGCACTCTAATAATTTTGAGTGATGTTTATACAATATGAAATAGCTCACATGTACATACATACACACACATACACATGTCAACAGTGCATTGCAAGTTACAGATGTCCTCAATTCACTGCTGCTCGAGTGCAAGACTGCATGTAATTTAAAAATTCATTGCAGAAAGTACTTTTCATGATTTTATTGCATACTGGACTACTTCATAGTCCTTATATTGATTGATCAAGTACATTTAGTCTAATACTGACCCGGGTATACTATAGTCCCTTGCTTGATTATAACCCCACCCCCAATTTTGAAAGAATCTAAAGAATAAAAAAAAAAAAAAAAAAAATTTTGTTGTTAGGCAATAGATTACATGCAGTTTTTTTAACAGTCATCACTGTTTTGGTAGTATTAGGTCTAAGCTTTATTTCATCTGTAGTATTTGTCTTTGGACGAATGGATTTACTCTGAAAAGGGCTGACATTTGATGCTCAATGTGTGGATGGAGATCCCATTATAATCCCACCCCCCCAAATGAAGCTAATTTCATGTTAAAAGCAAGGCGAACTCGTATTTAACTACGCGTTCATAAAATATGTCCCCCCCCGCCGAATAATCGCGATCACTAACTGACAATAAAACTGCACCATCCCACCCTTAATTTTGGCCATCACTAGCTCACCAAAAATAATGGTTACTAGAAAATGACTCAAGAAATCTTAAAATCAAGCATTCAAAATCCCTGAAAATTCACTAAAATTTTAGTAAAAATATATATTTACTCATTTTGCAACACTATTTTTGAAAAAATCATGTGATCACAAAGTTAAATTTGTGACCCATTAGCGGGTAGCGCGAAACAATTGAATTTTACGGTATTTTCACATTTTCCAAGAATGTAACAGGCTGGTCAACCCAAAAGAATGACCCACATGAAACAACTAGAACTAAAAAACATTCACCCAAATCTATCAGGTCGAGAACTTCTCAGCCCCAACTCCTTTCCACCAGTTACATCATTATACAACGTTTACAACAGAACTCCAGAAAACTTGTACAAAGGCCTTGCGGGAAAATTTCATAATTATAAATGCAAATTAGATATTAATTAGAAATATTTTAACCCCCAAATCTAACAGTTGAAGAACTCATCACCTGCTTCTTTCCACCAAGTTACATCACGTAGCCTTACAGAACTCTTTCCAGATAAATTGTTACACAATGTTTTTGACATTTCTGTGCAATTTGACTTTTTTCCCTTGACCTTTTTTCCCCTACCCCTGACATACCCAGGGGAGGACCCTGGGGAATTAACTTACCTGGTGAGTAGGGGGTATCCCCTCATACTATATACCAAAGTTTGGCTACTCAAAAGCTAGCAGCAATCCCTAAAAACGATATGCCCAATTTTCCACAGGTTAACGTTTTTTATCACGGACATACGACATACCGGACGGCACATAACGGACGACATACGGACGGAGCCCATTTTTTATAGTCCCCCTCCCGAACTTCGTTGGGCGGGGACAAAAAATGGTAGGGACTATCTAGATCAGTACAGTAATTGACATATATATTGAGTTTTGGTGAAATATTTACATTAGTAATAAATATGGCACTGAGAGAGTGGCAAACATTCTAGCCGCTGATTGTAAGCACATTAAGAATAAAACTGTGTCCAGGTCACTGGCTCAACGCTAACTTGTTCGAGCCACTGATCACATTGACCACAACACAAATCCTACGACATATAATTCGGAAGCTAGAGCTGCATGAACCAAGGCATGAACCAGTAACCAATGGATACTAACATGCACTACATCAGCGAATTGTACCAATCATTTGTAGTCCTTATATTGATTATATCATCAAGTACATTTTGTTTAAAGACACTATCAGTGATTCACCTGAAAGAGTCAAAATATTTTAAATTTGCAGGAATAGCTTAAAAAGTGAAGAATAAGTCTGTAGAATTCTCATAAGTTATTTTTTTCCAAGCGAAAAATTGATAGAAAAGGAAGAAAACAGCAGTGCCCAAAGATACGAATCTCCATTGAATTACGTGTTGTAGTAAGTGTCCGTTCGGACAGTAATGACTAAAATATCCAATTTTGTCCTTATTAGGTTGCATTGGTCCTATAACTTGTGAGGTATGTTAGGATGCCGAAACTTATACAAACACGCAAAAATCAGATTTTTGATTTTTTTTTATTTTCTGGTTGAGCAAATCACTGATAGTGCCTTTAATGTTGATATCAGCATAGCCCAAGAAAGAAAACTTATCAAATGAGTAATACACCGATAGAGTGCAAATGTTCCATTTAAAGATGGATACTGTGCTGAATAAGGACTACTAATAAAGGTTCCTTCATAAAATACAAAATTTACTAAACAAGGTTTCATGAATAATTTTAGACCCCACTTTGGTAGCAAAATCTGCACTAGATCGAATTTAAAGTGGCACTGGCACATTTTCAGAAAATATGAAATTTCTTCAATTTTTCTTGCGAATGATAGTCTAGGCCATTGGAATAGAGCTATATTTTACACATAAAAATAACATGCCAAAAGGAGATAGGGGCATTAATAAGAGGCTTAAGACATCCAGGTAATTTGTAGGCCAACTTTTAGTTTGCCATAACTTTAATCAACAAATGTGTCTACTACATGAATATCCTAGACTCGTACTCATTGATATCAAAACCACAAAGGTCACAGACCGGTCAAACAAGGTGGATTCCATGAGAATCAACTCTGGTGTGTTTGCTTGTGTTATACACCATTTCCGCGTCGTCTGCTGAATAATGTCGCCGGCGACATTAATTATAAAATCGTTCTGTTTACCCATAAGCGCACTGATTCAAAGGGCTTAAACATTTCAGGTGAGGGCTAATGTATATAAAAGCTTTATAACCACTCAAAAATATCAATTTTGAAAAATCTAGAGGTGCACTATATTTCAAATGTGCCAGTGTCTCTTAAGTCTGAACCTCTGAAAACAGTGTCTTTGTGGTTAACTGTGCAGCTACTGGTTGCAAAAAAATACACAAAAACACAGCTATATATCTGGATGGAACCATGTGCAGCCTCAATCACTATGAGCTAGTAAAATCTCAATTCCCTTGGCACAGTTCAGTAGCTTTCATTCACCGATGTATTTAGAAAATACACCCCTGTTTTTTTGGGTATGATATATGATACCCAGATCACAAAAGGTCAGTTCATGTCAATGTATGTACAAGTACAACCCACTGAACTGTGTCCTGGGTAGCTGAGCTTATTGTAACTCATAGTGAATATCCTACTGTCCATTCAATTAGCTTAGACCCTTGGTTTTAATTAATATTAGAGAAGGTATTAGTGTCGGGAGAAGATCGTGAAAGAAAAGTTGGTATTTATCTAATTACCCAACAAGATTTTGAAGGTGCGTGCTGAAAAGTATTTCTTCACACCCAATTCTATTCAATTTCTGTGATTCTTGGCCATCACTCGGCAAGGAACCGGAACCAGCCGAATATTCGTAATGAGCAGAAACTTTTTCAGGATCGGTCCATTTATAAGATAGGTGTGTAAAACGTTGCATCGATCTTTGACAGTAGAAAACATTGATCGATATCATCAACAATGCTTGTAATGTATAAATAGCGTCTATTTTATTCCCGGAATTTTGAATGTAGTCAATCATTGCCCTATCAACTTTCGTGTTATTCATGGTGTGTTTATAGATGATGTGACAACAATGTTTACAAATGCAACTTAGCACCAGCTCTACTGACGTGATCGAGGCGCGAAGGACATCACATACAGCTACAGCACTATTCAATGGGTTATTTATACTGATTGAGCACGAATTTTAAAACACAAGCCCTACAGGTGCTCACGCATACCGCCGGACAGCGCTTTGTTTCTTGCCCGGCGGTAATGTCACATGGCACATCGTCTATACAAAAATATGTTGCTTCAAACTTTCAAAGAAATACACAATACATTCTTTGTATTATGTCCTTTTAAGAGAAGATGACACAATATTGGCAGGTCACTGGCCGCCGATATTGATCACAGTGGGTATCGCTACATCGATAGTCGCTTCCTACCTCATATGTATAATACCAAAGACCACCTCACACGTCATTTGTTAATGGTACCAGACAATGGACAGATCATTTGCAACTTTGAGAGGAAAAGGGCCAAATTTCAATAGATTTGTAGGTAAAATTCTATCCATATGTTTTGAAATTTAAAAATCCTGTTGGGTAATTTCGTGAATACAAACTTTTCTTTCACGATTTTTTTCCGACACCCCTACCTTCTCTAATATTAATTAAAAACCGAGGGTCTAAGCTAATTGAATGGACAGTAATGCTAAAAAGAGCTTCATTAGAAAAACAAAAATGTCAGGGTGGGGGAAATAGTAAGCATTATGAAGTCTTGTTATTCATGAAGATCTGTGTCTCAAGATCTGTCAAATCCTGCAGAAAGTGTTCTTTTGGTATATCAGAATGCTGGTGACTAAGCATGCCTCCCTCTCGGTCTATCACAAACGCTCCCATGCCAACACTTCTGGCCCCATGATAGTCCTTGTCTATGCTGTCTCCTATATGTGCACAATCTTCAGGGCAAATTTGAAGCTTATCCAGAGCTTGCTGGAATATCTTTGGATTTGGTTTGGCGCATTTGGCATATATCGATGGTAAGATGAAGGCAAAATGACTGGCCAGGTCCGTGGCTTGAAGAATTGGCATTAATCGTTCGTCCATGTTTGATATCACCCCTAGACAAATTCCGTTTTTGTTAAAAAATGTCAACATTTCCTTCACTTCTGGGTACACCTCCCAAGACCAAGCATTCTTGAAATCACCATACAGTTTGGAAGCAATTTGGGCCAAAGTCTCCTCCTCTTTGAAACCAATTTGATGAAATGATTTGTAAACAATTTCATTCCACCACTGTTCTGAAGTCAGGCCTGTTTCAACACCAAAATTAGGGTGTCTCTGATTTTGTTCTTTGTAATGCGTTTTATAGACTTGCTCGAGATCGTTGGCATTTACATTTATGGAGAACTGACTGGCAACCTTTGCATACTGCTGTCCAACTGAGTGTCGTACTTGCATCAGGGTGTTGTTCACATCAAACGTGAGGACTTTGAAGCGCAGCATTTTGAAACATATGAATGATGTTCAGCTGAGTCAATTTTGCAAATCTTTTACATGTACTTCTGAAAAAAGGAAAAGAAATAAATGCTTGTTAGAATTGTTTGAAGACACAATGCATAGTTAAAGGTGCTTGTTCTAATTTAAGTGTACTGCTGAGAGCCTCGATATACTGGAACCTGGCACTTGCAAATGTTCACCTTAAGTTTTGTGGGAAACAAACTTGTGGTTTTGATGGCAGAAGTGATAATGCATATTCCAAAGCCCTATTCACATTGATGGTTAACTATTAAAACAGTAATTTCTATCTTGCAAAAGAGATGCAATCTTGCAGCTCACATTAAAATCGACACTATTTTCGGGCAAGTCAGGGGTCCCAAAGATGATTAAAACAAGCACATTTACCAATCTTAACACTAGCAGCTTTCACACATCCTGGTTTGCAATACAGACAAGTAATGGTCAGAATTGATCTGCGATCAGTGGGACCATCAAACCCAAATCCTACCCAAAGATAAAAATGTTTAAAAAATAGGGACAACGGTCCCAAATAGGCTGTCTGATTACGTGGTCAAAGAATAAGTGTAGAGTAAAATTAATATACATTAAAATGGCTTCTACATATATACATATACATGTTCCAATGGTGTATACCACATGCACAGTATACAACCATAAGTGAACCCTGAATGAACTTTGACCTCCTCATCTGTTACGCCATATCAGGGGAGGGCAGCCAAGAAATCCCAATTTCAGACGTCAACATTGGTTTAACACGTAAAAGCGAAATCTTGACGAAAAATTCTGAATTTTTTATATGTTGTTAAAGAATATTTTCTTATTCCAAAACCGTTGGAGTTGAAGAATCAACTCCACTGCCACACTGGAAGCGTTATTTCTGATTTTTTTTGCATGAATAACGAACGAGGACGTATGTGGGTCAAGCACCCAAATTAGTTTGTGGTTTCTCTCTGTATTGCTGTAATTTCTTTTGACATTTTGGTGAGTTGCTATAATGAATGAGGCTTGGCCGCCACCGCCTACCCCATATGAGATCCCTTGTCTCAATGTATAAGCATACCAAATATGAACTTGGTCCATCACTGCACTAAAAAGCTAGACATTTTAAAGGTCCATGGCCCGATCGCTAATAGCCTCCTCCCCAGAAGCCCAGATTTTACCGGAAGTGGTCAACATTTTGATATCAGAAGAAAGCTACTATTTTTCGCATTTACCCTGTAAAATCGTAGAGCCAAAGGATATTTGGTTTGGAAGTTATGTGCGAAAATGTGCCCCATTTTGGTCGACCAATATTAATTTTACACAGTACTCTATGGCGCTTACAAAATCACGTTTTTAGCTCTCACATCAAAACGGATTGAAATATCGGCGCGAAACTTTACAGATGGAGTTTTGGGGTGAATATCAATCTAGCAAGATCAAAACTTCATATCCTTATATTGGGCCATCCCCCTTTAACCAAAGGGTATACCACATGCACAATAATGACACTAAGTGACCCCTGAATGATCTTTGACCTCTTCATCTGTTACCCCACCTGTATGGTGGCAAGTGCTTGGAACTACACACCAAGGAACAGGAGCACTGGAAGGCCTGGAAGGCAGCAGAGAAGAAGCAGTAGAAAGGCAAGCAGCTGCAGAAGAAGCAGGGATCCAGCCCCTCCCAGACCAGGGGTGGAGCCAGCCAGTCTTTCTGTATCCCCCCACATCCCACAACAACACGGCATTGGAAAGATGGTGGCAGCTCACAGAAGGGCAAGGCCCAGGGACAACCCAAGAGCAACCAGAGTAGGGGCGACAGGTCATACAACCGCAGAGACCATGGTGGTGCAAGAGGCGGCCGAGGAGGGAACAATCAGAGCCACCCCTCTGCGCCAGAAGTAACTACCTTCCCAGCCAAAACAATCCAACTAACGGACAAAAGGTCGGTAGGATGGTGCCTCATACTAAACCTCAAGCCATTCGACTCAGACCCTTCTGCATGTAGAAACCCTAGCAGCTATCATCCCACTGTGGCCATCCATCCTTCAGACAGAAAGTGACTTGGATTTTGCATCAATGGCAAGACCTTCCAGTTCAAGAGCCTTCCCTTTGGGCTATCCACAGCCCAAAAACATTCACAAGGATAGTCAAGGTTATTGCCGAAGCTCTGTGGCGACAAGGAATGTTCATCTACATTTACCTGGATGACTGGCTGATCACTGCCCCATCCCCAGAGGCCATTCACTCTTAAATCCAGACCTGCAACCTAGTGAGCTCCCTAGGACTGATCATCAACTGGGAGAAGTAGGCTCAACAACCTCATCAGACCCTGCAGTTTCTGGGTTCGGTCACAGAGTTCATCAAAAGGAATTCCCAACAGCAACCATCGTCCTCTGTGCATGGGACCTCCTCGCCAGGCAGACAGCTCCAGCCAAACTGTGGTTGCAGTTTTTTGGCCGTATTGCCAGTCTCACGCAGGCGTCCCAAATGCCGACTACGCATGAGATACAGCTTTATGTACCAGTGTCCAAGTTCAGCCCAAGAGAGGGCCAAGGCTAAGCCTAACAGAGGAGAGGTGGACAACATCTTCCTTATGACAGTCAAGCCTATATCACGATGGATATCGCCATCATCAATTAGCATAATTGGGGGAAAGTACCACTTGGCTGCATCATTGGCCCTATACTCTGTCCAGCTCGAACAAGCGACAAGGGCGTATGCATTGACCAATTTCATTGTGGGCGAAGTACAAGTGCACTGCAACCCAGGGGTGTCTTACCGTGTTCTATTCTTCCATTATTTGTCCCCCTGAGGTGGGGGAATAGGTTTTTTCTCTCTTATGGTCATTTGGGGAAGAATTTGATGCTTAGGTGATTGGAACCAATGTTCAATTTGGGGACGAATTGGGATAATTTGGTGCAGATGGGGAACAATTCTGATTTCTGGAAAAATAGACACCCACTTAGAAAACTGTGTAGGACATTCCGCCGATTGAGGGCTGCTCATTTAAATGATGTTGCGTGATGTCAGAATATTTGAGAAACAGAACAGTGTTGAATCATTGGAAATTTTGTATTTACATGTTTAGAAGCTGCATAAATTTCCCCACATGGCATCGTAATAATAGTGTCGCAAATAAACCATTCTACATTGATGGCTACTTTCCGCGTCAAAATCGGAATTAAGAGTGAAGTTTCAGAGGATTTACTGCATAGTTCCGTATCCAGTTTTCTCTCTTTGGCCTTTCATCGCTACAGTTTGACATGTAATATTTCGAACTTATTTCCTTCTATCATCTTTCAAACATTTTTAGCATAAGCCGACATTGTTTAGGCAAATCCGAGGTTTTTAACCTTATACTCGTGACCATATTTGACTGCCTTGTTGTAATAAAAACTTGTGGCTTTTTCCATTATTCATAGATTCAACCTTTGAAATTTTGACTGTCACTGCCATGTCCCTGGTTGAAGAAGCCCCGATCGTGAGATGTCTTACACACGTCACGCTATATAGTGCTTATTAATTATGTTTGTAGCCTGAGTCCCCGGCCCTCATTCATAACTAAACAAAATTGCGGATCAGTCCCATAACTTTTCAAGACTGAAAATTTGAGCGATCAGTGAACGAAATTCACATAGCTTCAACGGCGAAGTTTTCATAGTGCACCCCTGCTGCAACCGAAGCAGCCTTGGGTATACGCGCACTTGCCACTTCATACTTCAGACAGCAATCAGATATGGTTAGGTAGCAGAAGGTATTTTGAATTAATCCCACAATATGCATTGCAATGTGCCTAAACTGTACTGTACTAAACACATTTCATAACTTAGAGAACCAAGTCCTTTGACCGCTTGTGTCGCCTGCCGTCGCGGTTGTGAATGATAGGCCTCACATGACCTTTGACCTTGATATGGGATTTTGACCTCATAACAAATGAGGGATTGCATGTAAACTCCAAAACCAAGCTTGGTTCCAATTGCACTTCAACTTTTCAAATGAGGTCAATTTTACATTTTCAGCCTATCTTACAACTTGACCTCCATGACTTTTGACCTTGGTATATTTCAACCTGACCTAATCAAAAAGAGGATCCCATGTTGCACCTATGACTCAGTTTGGTTCCAATGAACTTCAACTTTTCAAATGAGGTCAATTTTACATTTTCAGCCTATCTTACAACTTGACTTCACATGACCTTTGACCTTGGTAACGTGACCTTTGACCTCACACAATTGGGGGATTTCAGTTCACCTGTGGCCCAAATTTGGTTTAAAAATCCATCAAAGTTGTGGATATTACAGGCAATGTTACCCTTTTTCACAACAGACAATCAACAACAGACTACAGGGACAACTTTCCCTATGCATGTGTCTTCTGCCTTAAAGCGGCACTGGCACATTTTCCACAAATATGAAATTTTCTCAATTTGCTCTCAAATGATAGTTCTAGGCCATTGGAAGAACGAGATAATTTTACACTAAAAATAACATACCCCAAAACAGATAGGGACCATTGATATGAGGTACATGACTCCGGATTGTAGGCCAACTTTAAAGTTTTCCATAACTTTAGAATCAAGCAAATATGTATATTACAGAATATTTTTTGACTCGTAACTCACTGATATTAAAACCACACAGGTTACAGACGATCACGTGTGCATAGCAGGGAAACATGCATACATCGTGCCGTGTTCTTGTGTTAAGCACCATTTTTCGCGTCTGCTGAATTGTACGTCACCGGCGAAGTTAAATTATAAATCGTTCTGTTTACCCATAAGGACGCTGATTTGTCTTACCATTTCGGGTGAGGGCTTTTGTATATAAAGGCCTTACAACCATGCAGAAAAGATCGATTTGAAAATCTTGATGGCGCCTATTTTTCAAATGTGCCAGTGTCTCTAAAGGCAGGCGACACAAAGTGTTCAAGAAGTTTAAGACAACAAATGTCCCCAAAACCATCTACAAATCATGAAACTTACCTACATGGATCACTGACTTCTGTTACTGAACTACAGGGTTGAACTGAAAAATACTGGCAAGTTAAAACTGGCAAATTTCCCCCTGGCTTTTAAGTATATGAAATTAGTATTAGGTTTAGTATCAATATATACACCCACCAAGTATCATGACCCAACAACCAACTTTGAAGTTATTTGACACTGACCCCACTTACCTCAAATGACCTTTCAAATTTTTTCAGCACTGAATGTTGCGACACCCACCCGTTTCATGATCATCCAAGTCATTTTGAGTTATTGGGACCTTAATTTTGACTTTGGGATGACCTCAGATGACCTGGAAATGACCTTGAAAAAATTTAGTAGCAATGTTAATTTACCACATTAGGTTTCATGACCATACCCACTGTGTAGTGATTGGCCTTCGTGACCTCCGACGACCTTGAAATGACCTTCACAATTTTTCGACTGAATGTTGTTGTTTACAAATTACCACCAGGCTTCAAAATAGAAAAAATATCAAAGAGGCATGGGACCCTCAACTTTAAAAATTTTTGAGTCCTCACTATTTCAAGGGTCCCATAACAGGATCGCAGCGTACCCCTACTCCAAGTTCCGTGGGAAACAAGTTTGCGGTTTTGACGGTAGAACAATAATGCATATTGCAAAGCCCTATTCAATACTGTGTTATATTGATGGTTTACGGCGGTTTTTTTCTTTATATCTTGAGAATGAAATGGACTTTGTGGGCTCAAATTTTCAGGATGACAATGAGAAAAATATGGCCTTTCATTTGATATCAAAACGATTTACTTCCGGGTAAATCAGGGGATCCCAAAGACGATCGGAACATGCACCTTTAATAATATTTTTACGAGTCCACAGGACCCTTAAGGTAAACAAGTTTCATTTTGTGGGTATTTGAAGTGAGGAAGCGCCTTATTTCGAACGCTGCTTACCATGTTTCATCATCCTACCTGTTTTTTGACCTTGTAAGTTTGACCTTGAATGAATTTTAAAAATTTCTGCACTGAATGTTGACCACATTGCAACCACCAAGTTTCATCATCCTACTACAAATTGACAAATTAGCTCATTTGCATAAAAGAATGCCCCTTTAATTGGCCCACATGCCATTTGACCCCAATTATAGTCCACACAGCATGGCCTCTCACCACAGTGTATACCATATATGTATGAACCTTGTTCTTCTGATCAAGTTTGGCTACAACTGGCCCGAGTGTTTGGACAGGAGATAAATTCCAAACTGTAACCAAAATGATAGAATGCCCCTTTAATCCACCCACATAACTTTTGACTTCAATCTGTGTACACCTCATATGGGACTTGGGTCAGTGCTTAAATTGTGGTGGGAAAACGAATGGATAGACTTTTAAAGAATGCCCCTTTAATCGATCCATATAACCTCTCACCTCGGCACATAATCAGATTACACCACATTTCAACCTTGAGCCAGTGGTTCTTCAAGTTTGGCTGCAATTGGCCTAAGTGTTGGGCAGGAGATTATACTCACCAGAATGTTGTGAGATTATTCTATTTACATACATGTATACTTACGAATGATCCAACTAGTGCATTTTTTTGTGCTCAAAAAAGCCTCGAGACACCCCTAATGCCACATTAAAAATTTTGGTACACCCATGCCTGGTAGCGGTCCCACGATGGCATCGGTACGTCCATCACTAACATCACTGGCACCCACAATTCCTTGCTCATTTTTGTACCTTCCCCAAGGCTCCACTTGCGGGGAAGGGTCTGGATGAGGGTTACTAGTTGGATCATTCGTAAGTATACATGTATGTAATAGAATAATCTCACAACATTCTGGTGAGTATATTCTATTTCACACATATACATTACGAAATGATCCAACTAGTGCATGACTGCCACACTGGTCACTAGGTGGAGGAAGTGGAGCCGGTAGTCTTAGTTGCTGCGCGGTTTCTCGCCATTTGAAACCTTTATTTGATGGTTTAAATCCATCAAAGTATGTGGATATTACAGGCAAATGTTAACCCTTTTTCACAACAACAGACATCAACTACAGTGGACAAAGTGATCCCTATGTGTCTTCCTGCCTTAGGGCAGGCGACACAAAAATGGGGTCTTTCAGGGACAGGTTAAAAAAAGGGGGTCTTTCAGGGACAGGTTAAAAAAAGGGGGTCTTTCAGGGACAGCAGGTTTAAAAAAGGGGGTCAGTCAATAGGGCCCCCCGGGGGAAGGAACCCCTATAGCACCGTAACCCCAAGTCTGATATAAAATTGGATCGATTAAGCCCAAATTGATTGGTTGAGCTATGAGTTGCAAAAATATTGGGCGAGACGCAGTCGAGCTCAATATTTTAAAACTCATAGCGAGCTAGCCAATTAACCCTAACCAGCACCAGATGCAATGAGGTGCAACGAAAACGTGGTACCGGTCGGAAAATGTTTCTCGTTGCCTCTTTGCCGTCAACACCTATTTTTTGTTGCGCAAATGGACTCTCATTGCACCGCATTGCATCTGGGACGTCTTTCCTTCCCTTAAAATGATCTATGTTTCCTCGTTGTCATCTGGGACCGTTTTCCGGAAAATAAGCAATGTTCCTCGTTGCATCTTGGGAACGAGTCTTTTTCCGAAAATGACGCGATGTTCCTCGTGCATCTGGGACGTCTCCTCCTCTTCTCTTCTCCGTAAATGACGCGATGTTTCCTCGTTGCATCTTGGACGTTTTCCGGGAAAATGACGCGATGCTTTTTCATTGCATCTCGGACGACTTTGCCCGCAAAGATTGAGCTTGGCGCAATGTGTTCTCATTGCATCTGGGACGGTTTGCCCGCAGAGATCCAATGCGTCTCATTGCTCTGGACGCTTCCGGGAAAATGACGCGATGCTTTTCATTGCATCTCGGACCGTTTCACCGCAAGAGATGAACTTTGGCGCAATGTTTCTCATTTGCATCTGGATCGCCTTCCGGGAAATGACGCGTTGCTTTTCATTGATGTTGTGCCCGTGTTACCGGCTTAGATGATTGCAAAACGAGGGTTCTGCAAGTCAATTCATACAAAAACGATTTGCATGAACCCAATTTGCTTCCTTTTTCAAAGTTGGGACTTGTATTTTTTTTAAAAAAAGTCAACATGGCCGGGGCCCGGCCACGTCGTTGTGATAATGTGAGCGAACAAACCGGCCAACATTGAGGGTCATTCTTTGCCAATCCTTACGGCCTATGCATAGCACTCTTTAGCAAAGAATCCCTCAATTTTGGCCGGTTCGTTCGCTTTTTTTTTTTATCACAACGCCTTTGCAGGGCCACGGCCAGTTGGACTTGTATTTTTTTTAAAAGTCAACATGCCATGGCCCTGGGTCGGCTTCTAACAAAGGTTTGCCTTTCAGCTGAAAAATATTGCAAGGGTTGTGCCGGCCCGGTTTCAAACGGACCATGGTTAGGGCCCCGTACCTTTAGCGTATGCTTTCCCGCTAAATACCAAGGAATCGGTTCCGCACTTGACTTAGTCATGTTTTCCGCCCCACAGTGTAGCTATTGGATCTTGGTGAAGCTCTTGGCAAAGAGCAAGGTACCGGGTCATGTTCCTGTCTTTGCGTATTTTAACTGCGGTAGGAACAAGCGGCCGCTCTTGATTAATCATTTTTCACCCGACCATTGTAACGAATTGGATCCTAGGTGATCTTTCACGTCAGACACAAAATACACCATCCCTCCTTATAATATATACTACGTTCTGGTCCCAGCCGCTACAAGGGCCGGCTTTTCTTCTGACCTCTGCGCATGTTACATTTTTTGTACACAACCAATGTAACGCTACCAGAAGCGTCCCCTAGATCAAAATCCACATCTTTCGCATACGGCACTTGTTCCATTTTTTTTTAGCTCTCTCCGGGGAAATACCACCGGTTCTACTCTGAAAAAAATGTTTGGCACAAAGTGTACTACCCAGATCAGCCGACAAATACTGCCAAGGGCCGGGCCGGCCCGTGATCAAACCGGAACCACTTAGCCCGACCTATAGCTTCCCCTTTCTTTCTGCTAAAGATCAAGGACGCGGTCCGCTCTGCACTTATTAGTCTCTTTCAGGCGGAGAGCCGCTCTCGGTAAAAATCACCCCCTAGTGGGAAAATGCCGGTCTGCTGCCGACAAACATGTTGGCGCAAAGTGTACTAAAACCCAATCAGCCGACAAATACAGCCAAGGGCCGGGCCGAGTTGTGTACAAAAATGCAACATGCGCAGAGGTCAGAAAAGCCGGCCGGTGCGGCTGAGGCCTGACTCGGGACCATAACTATATATATAAGAGGGATGTGTGTCTGACGTGACATATTCACGCAGCGAATACGGTAGGACGGGACATGACCCGGTTCCTTGCCCGGAATAGCTCTCATCGGATCAATGAGCTGTGAAGGACGATGTAGATGTTATATCGTGATGAATATAGCGGAGCAGCCGGCCCTGTAAAATCACCCCCACACCCGGTCTGCGGGCCTGCCAGGGTTTCAAACCAGACCACTTAGCCTACCTATAGCGAATTCTTTCCGTCCGCTAAGACCAATGAAGCGGTCCCCTCTGGACTTAGTCACTTTTTCACCATAGTTGGACCTCATTGGATCTTGGGTGATCTCTTGGTAAGAGCAAGGAACCGGGTTATGTTCCTGTCTTACCCGTATTTTCGCTGTCTGAAGTCTGTCCGTCAGACACACCATCCCCTCTTATATAATATCACGTTCTGGTCCCTAGTCAGGCCCCCTGGCAGCCGCTACAGGCCGCCTTTTCTGACCTCTGCGCATGTTACATTTTTTGTATCACAACCAATGTAACGCTACCGAAAGCGTCCCTAGATCAAAAATCAGAATTCGCATACGGCACTTGTTCATTTTTATCTCTCTCCAGCGGAGAGCCGCTCTCAGTAAAATCACCCACTAGGGGAAAATGCCGGGTCTGCTACCTACAAAAAATGTTGGCGCAAAGACACACTAACCTCTCTGCCCCCAAACCCCTGCCCAACCGGCGGAAAAAAAAAAAAAAATATTTTTGGTTGGAAGCCGGAAAGCCAACGGGCTTGACGTGTTCGGCCGGAGAGGATAGTGGATTTTGCGCCAACACATAACCAGCAGCCGTTATTTTCTTTCCCACTAGTGGGTGAATTTACCGAGAGCGGCTCTTCGCTGGAGGGAGCTAAAAATGAACAAGTGCCGTATCAAAATCTGATTTTGGAATCTAGGGATGGCTTTCGGTAGCGTTTACTATTTGAGTTGTGTAAAAATACAACATGCGCATAGTCAGACAAAGCCGGCCTGTAGCGGCTTGGGCCTGGCTCGGGACAATAACGTATATATATAAGAGGGATGTGTGTCTGACGTGACAGATTCACTGCAGCGAAATACGGTAAGACGGACGGTTCCTTGCCCGGAAGTGCTCTCATCGGATCACTGATCTGTGAATGAAGGAGGTATGTTAATATCGTGATGAATATAAGCGGAGAGCCGCTCACCCGGTAAAATCACACACCGGGTCTGCCAGGGGTTCAAACCATAACACCTTAGACCTACCTATATCGAATGCTGTTCCGCTGAAACAAGAGCGGTCCCCCCTCTGGAAGTCACTTTTTCACCAACAGTGTACTTTGGATCTTGGGTGATCTCTTGGTAAAGAGTGCAAGAACCGGTCATGTTCCCCGTCTTAAACCCTGGTATTTCGCTGTCGTGAATCTGTCCCCTCAGACACACATCCCTCTTATATATATACGTTCTTGTCCCGAGTCAGCCCCCAGCCGCTACACGCCCGCTTTTCTGACCTCTGGCTTAGGTTACATTTTTGTATCACAACCCATGTAACCTACGAAAGCGTCCCCAGATCAAATCCAGATTTCGCATTCGCACTTTCCTTTTAATCCTCTCTCAGCGTAGAGCACTCTCGGTAAAAATCACCCACTTATTGGGAAAATTCCGGGTCTGCCCGCCGACGAGAAGTGCTCTCAAAAGATGCCGATGAAACGGATCAATAATCCGTGAAACCAAATGCAGAAGGATAGCCGGGATCCCACATGGGAAGATGAAGCAAGGGAGTGCTCTCAAAATAGGCCTATGAAAGGATCAATGATCAATAAAATTAGATGAGAATATGAGGATAGAAATATATGATCATCTGAGTGATTTAGTCGAAAAATGACCCCACCCGCCCTTGAAATGACCATCAATTTTTGGCACTGAATGCTTACCACACTCACCAATTTTTACTCTCATGTGACCTACATGTTAAGTGATTTGACCTTGGATGACCCCGCCTTACTTCAAAATGTTTGTTACTGTAAGTTGACCACACCCACCATTTTTCATCCTCCTACCACATTGTTTAGTGAGTTACCTTGAATGACCCCCGCATGACCTTCAAAAATGTTGGCACTGAATGTTGACCACACACCCACCAAGTTTCATCCTATCCCTCCTACCACATATTTAGTGATTTGACCTTGGATGACCCCTCTGACCTTCACAAATGACCTTCAAAATTTTTGGACAGAATTCGTTGATCACCCCACCCATTTTACCCTCCAACCACATGTTAAGTGATTTGACCTTGGATGACCTCGGATGACCTTGAAATGACCTTCAAAATTTTGTGGTATGGATGTTTGACCACAAACCCACCAATTTCAATCCTCCTACCACATGTTTAATTGATTTGACCTTAGATGACCTCGTATGACCTTGAAATGACCTGCAATTTTCGACACTGATGTTTGACCACACTCACCAAGATTCATCATCCTCACCATACCACAACAGATAAGGTATATAGCAATTTAACTATCAACTCTCCATTTTTGCCTATTTTTGACCCCATTTGAGCTTTGACCAATGCCACATGCCCCTCTCCGACTCATCCGCAGCCTACGTGAGTGACATCTATGGTGCGAAGATTTGGAGCACCACCGCATACTTTGCTTACTTTGCTCCACTCAAAAGATATCGTGTTGACACGTTTATTATAGCGATTTAGAGGTCTATTTTTGCCCAATATTTGACCCTATTTTTGACACTTTGACCTTTGACCCATGCCACCCATACTTTTGTATCCCACCCACCCCTCCTTGAGATACCTCTATGTTGCTAAGATGGACTTCCACACTTGCTTAGTTCAAAGATATCGTGATGGACGCACACACACACGCAACGTACAGACGGCTACCATTTCTATAGCCCCTTTGCCAACAAAATTGGCGTGTTACCAAAAGCGCTATGTTATTCGGATCACGGCGGGCGAAAGATGCATGTTAGAGGGCGTGTGGGTTTAGCCTGAGCTGGCCCCAAAGAAGAACGGATAAGTCTGCTCCTGCTTTTAGGGTCAGGCCATATACCTAAATTATTGCTCCGGGGTTGGCAGAACCCGGAGCTACAAAAATGCGCTCTGGTTTGATGGAAACCGGAGTTTAAAAGGGTAACAACATGTGAAATGATTGCTCTCGAGTTGCGTATTTCTTTGGCTATTCAATAGTTTTGAAACTTTACTGCTTATTTACAAGTCAACAATTTTCCATGGTGACTAAGTTTAGGCCTAAACTTCATACAGGTAAGTGATCCAGAAAACGTCACGGCCTAATATAGGCCTATATGCCTAAAGTTCCCGACAGGTTTTAAACAACCGGGGGAAAAAAATGCCAATGTATGGCACTTAAATAGGCCTAAATGGCCTATATGCCTAAAGTTCCCGACAGGTTTGTAAACAACCGGGGGAAAATTGCCAAGGTAATATGGCACTTAACACCCGTTTTGAAATCAATATATGTGGCTATTTGGCAGAGTAGATCACCAGTTGGTATAAGTACTTATATGACAAATGCTTCCTCATAAGTTGTACAGTGTTCAAATCTGAATGTCCGTACTTCTGTCTTACTTTTTTGCTCGACGTCTGTTTCCTTTCCCCGCGAAACAGATGGAACCTAGTCGCAATAGACGAATGGGTTCCTCTTATGTCCGGCTCTAATGCTGTGGCTGGCTACGACGTTAGTGCGTATCTTGCTTGAAACTGCAACATGCCGTGACCCTGCCACATTAAATGCTAACTCTTTTGTGTAATTTGAGGTTAAAAAGCAGTCTAAAAATGATACCGTTAGGGTTGTTTTGGGCCTACTGGCGGAGGCACGGCGAAAACAACCATGTCCTCGCGTTTAGACTGTTTTTAACCCTCAAATTACACCAAAGTTTTGCATATCTAACGTGGCCGGGCCACGGCCTGTTAAAAAAGCACGGCAAACCCTAACTCTCTTAACTTTTGGACTGTGTTTAAAAACCCTCCAAATTACACCAAAGCTTAGCATTAACGTAGCCTGACCACGGCAGCGGCCTTTTTTTCCATCTCCATAGGCCTTGCTTGAACTTCCTTAATTACGCAAAGATTTCCTCACTCTTAACCTCTAGGCCTTGCGTGAAAACCACTGCCAAAATTGGCCGGGATCTTTAAACGTTGCTTACGCGTAAACATTTTTCCTATAGCCATTAGGCCTTGTAAATCTTCATATTTCGCTGTTTAACCAAAAAGAATTTGTTAGAATTCGATTAGCTCTAGTTTACATTTTTAAATTTGCTCTAATTGAATTTTGGACGTTTTCCGCTCTGGGGATGCTTTTGGTTCTCATTGCATTTCGGCCAGTTTCCCCGCAGAGGTGCAATGTTTCTCATTGGCATCTCGGACGTCTTCCCGAAAATGACGCGAGGTCTCATGCATCTCGGCGTACTGGCAGAAGATCGAAGTTGGCGCAATGCATCTCATTGCATCTGGGACGTCTTCCGGGAAAATGACGCGATGTTCTCATTGCATCTGGGACGTCTTCCGGGAAAATGACGCGATGTTCTCATTGCATCTGGGACGTCTTCCGGGAAAATGATGCGATGTTCCTCGTTGCAATCTGGGCCGTTAACGACTGTACGCTAATATTCCTGTGCCGGCAAAAAACGTCCGAGCGAGATGCAATGAAATGCCAACAATTTGTTTCTCATTGCATCTGGGCTTGTTAAAAATAAAAATAGATTGCACCTTGGTGCATCTGGGCCGTTGGTCGGCAAAAACGACCCGGTCCGGGTTGGGGTTTAGGGTTAATATTGGGCGGTTAAATCATCCATTATCATTATCATGTTTTGGATCAGAAATTTTCACACACTTGGACTACCCAAAACATGATAATGGTTTAAATGGACCTCAACTTTTCAAAGACCACTGAAAAACAAAAAACGAACCAACGGGAACCACACATACATACACAGACAGACTTGTGCCCTCTCCCAAAATCCCCCTTCTGCTTTGAAGCCAGGGGGCGTTTACAAAACAGTCAACATAACCAAAATAGACACAAACACAGACAGACACACACAAAACAACTACCTTTCTAAATGGATTTGAAGAAAAAGGAACATTGGAATGTGACGATGCTATTTTTAAAGGGCATTTCATGATCCACCGCCTTGTACCCCCCCGCCCCGATTTACTAAACAAGTTGAGATTTTGTATCATCAGAACATGTTAACTAAAATATAAAATTGTGTTGCCCAATCTGACATGTAAATTTGAAAATGTGTCTGCGCAAGAAATTTGCAAGTTCATATTATTCTCTTTAAAACGGCAGAAATACAGTACAGTGATCTGTCATTTCTGTGGGACACTGTGATACAAACATTTGCTCAAAACAGCAAAGCAAGATCAGAATCAACTGAAAATGAATTTTTGGGAAATGGGAATTACCTTTTCTTTAAGGATATAGTGAAATATACACAAAACAGAAGATCATGAGAATCACAAATGGCACTTTAAATCAAATTGCCATACTGAAATGCAGGTGTGAGAATCTTGCCTGGAATCAAGGCCCAGGACCATACCAGTGATCTCTACAGTTTAAAGTTGACTTTTTCAGTGTAATCATTTGGCCTTCAACAACCTATGGGGTGGATTTCTCGGCAGGAATGTTTCCGCAGTTTTCTTTAGCAATACAGCTTAATTACCCATTAGGCCAATGAAAGTCAATGTTTCCCGTTACATTTTTTTGCAAATCATAATGAAGCAACTATTTAATTTTTCATTATCACTAATTTTGCAGTAACAGTCATTTCACCAAACCTTCATCATGATCTAATACCTACCAATATTGTGTCAAACAACATCTATACATTTAAAATGATTTTGCAAGTGTTCTTTGGTTTAAAACCTACTAAAATCACATCACAAGATGGGATTAAAAGAAGAAACCTTGATGTTTTTAACATAGTATATTTTTGTTTGCCAAAACCATTTTTAATTTTCAATGACTTGATTTTTTTTAATACAAATAATGATCTTTTAAGGGATTTCAGCATCTCAAACACGGACAGAAAATCCAAACGCGGGCAGAAAATCTTAACACGGGCGGGTTACGGGAAACATAACATTGACTTTCATACGCCTTATGGAATCCGTAAAATTACGGATCATTGGCAAGTTCTGTAGAGTTTATTCCATCAAGATTGCAGAATTTGTAGGGGAGGGGGACATATGGAACTCTTTTTTTTTACAGTGCAGGCAAGTTTAAAGGGATAAGCAGTGATTTGCTGATCCGAAACATCGAAGAAAATCATCAAAATTCCTATTTTGGTATTTTTGTTACTGGCATGTATGTGCTAATATAACCTCAAACCTGCAAGTGGTAACCTTGAAAACCGTGTATTAAAGACAAGGTAGTAAGTTGATTCTGTAATTTTCTAAATTTAAAAACTGCATATCAAAATTTGACTTGAGCTCCAAAAATTCCCTTCCCTGTGACTATCCCAGATTTAAGCATGATATTGTGCATCATGACCTTTACAGTTTTTGAACCTCAAGCGCAATATTCTTTATCTTTATGTATTCTGTACTGGTATAAACCATAAACACAATCAGCTGTTTAGTGTAGATTTGAGACGTCATTATTGTAATGTCCTATTTGCAGAAGACGGTAAGACAAATTTCCTTTCCTCAAATATTTCATTTTTCCATATTGCGAAGTCAATATCCAACCGTTGGCGGCGCACATCCAGATCCCTGGACCGAAGCATGCCGCATGGCACAACCCCCCGACGCCATCTTTGATATCGCACCCCCCATACCACACAGCGGTTAAGAAAGTGGATGGATTTCTAATCCCGTGTGATTGAGGTTGAAAAAAAATAGATCGTTACCAAGTCGAGGTCTTTATGATTCATTTCCAAGCCTGGGGCAAGGTTGGAACTCCTGAAAATATGTGTTGTCAGTGTTCAGCAACGTAGAGTCGTTAGGTGTTTGCATTGTTTAGATCTGACATTTCTGGTATTTGAGGAAGGCGAGGTTGTTTACAAACCCTTGTGATGGAATTTAGGATATATGGAACTGAAAAATATTGTAACTTTCCAAATTAGTTGCGCATAATTAATGAGTTAATCGGTTTAAAAATCTATCACATGTGGCCACTGGGCTGCCGAATTTGAACTGTGGTGAACGATTACACGCAGACGCCTTTTGGCTGCGAATTTGGCTTTGTCTCTGCATTAAATATATAATAGCTGAGCCATGGGTCATTATTTTGTTTAAAATTGTTTGTAAATTATTGGGGTATGGTAATGTTGAGATTGGGCATGCTGAGTATGTTGTACTTAAGTTTGGTTGAGGCGGGTTTGGTAGGCACCATTGAACTGTATTTATTACTACACAAACAAACAGTTTTATTAGATTATGTTCAGTATGCCTATTCTTGAATTATTAAGGTAATGTTAAAACATCTGAAAAACATTTTGCCTAGGAAGTGTTGATTAGTTCTTCAAATCAAAATACGCCATTTGCGTAGCGTGAAAATAAAGTACCACGAAAATTAAGGTTTAATAAAATTCTTATTACGAGCATAATTCCATTATAAAATATTTTAAAATCACCACTTGTAATAATCCAAAGAATGCAACTTCACAATAGATTCTTGAAAGTTTGCATATTTTGTGGTTTTTAAAAAAAAAAATAATATTATAATTAAATACAAAAGGAAAGTGCGTGACAATATTTATGTGTGAAAATATACATAATGAAATATTCATTGGGGGCAAAAATATTTTATGCATCATAATTAAGCGTCAAATAAACCTGCACAAATATTTGTGTTCTTACTTTAAAATATTAATTTACTTGAAACACGCTTAAATAATAATGCATTCTTAGACCTTGTTTCTTAACTTGGGAAGTTGGGGCTATTTTTTCACACTATGTTGTATGCCGCCTCGTTCTGCTAAGCCTAACTCCACATTATGTCCTTACTGTGTCCTTAAGAAGGGGGCGCACCACTAAGTCATCCACGTTTTATGTAATTACGCAAGTCGGCTAAAAAGTGCAAGGCTTAGACAGATTCTCCTGGTCATTTCTTCAAAATAACGGGCCCCCCCCCCCGCTACAAAATCGCATGATATCCACATGGCGATAGAAATTGATGTCAACCTTGCATAACATGAGAACAAATCAGGTTTCATCGCAAACCGAAGATACGGCCGCGATGTGCACGGGTGGTCATTCCTAGATATGAGTGATGCGGGGTTGTAAATTCAGCTATGCGTTTTTTAATGTGATAATAACGTGGAAAGTAGATGGTCAACCCCATATTCAAGCAAAATTTCTAAATCTTCAGAAAAAAAAAGCGCTTTATTTTAATACAAACACGTTGTCTCAAGTATTGCAGGGAGTGTGTATTGTAACCGGAACCCGTAAAAAAATGCGTGTATTCCTATAGGAGAGTCATTAGTGGTGCGCTCCCTGATAAGAGACGCTTATGATTGCGGAAGTGCTCGTGGAAATTATAATAAATACCTGCAAAATATTGATTTTGAGGAGGGGAATTATGATTGGTATTTCGGGGGGTAAAAAAACTGGGCGTGATCTCAATGAACCTTCAAGAGTTTAAATTTAGATTTGGGCAAGCAGAGGTTTAGTGCAAATTTTCAAAAGTACATCAATGCTTGTCTAAGACCTAGCTAAAGTAGTAGGCCTAGGCTAGGATAGATCTTGAGGCTATTAATGTTTAGGTTACCGATCGCCCATGTTGTGATTTAAATATAGTATACCCGTTTTCTCAGTTTTAATGTTATTGTGTGTTACTGATGTAACCCCTCAAAGCACATGAGTTTTGAGATAAAAAACTCCGGTAAAAAAACCCAAAAATTCCAACGACAAAGTTGATTTCGGTGGTGGGGGGAGGGAGTGCACCACAGCAGTGCAGAAGGCCATAGGGCTCATATGAACTTAAGTGTTAAAATAATATTGATTGAGGCGTTCCAGTTTGCTCCATAACATTATTATTGCCACACAATAAAATAGAGTGACACTCAGAAACTTTTTCCAAAAGAGAAACCCTCTCTAAAAATGCTTTCTAAGTATAAGAAATAAAATGGGAACATTTTCGTTAAGTGCATGCAGCTCCATTTATGTTATACATAGGCCCTTGAAAAATGTAGGTTCTACGAAAGAACCTGGTCTGGTTTAGAAGCATGGATCAAAACAGAGATTCTGTCGTAGCTCGTTTAAATAAGGTGTCTTTTCGAGCAGTAGTTTTCTGCCTTTTTAAGTCCGTTATCTATGAACGGGACCGGGCCCGAAGACCGGTCTGTTTCTTGTCGTGGAACAACCCAATGCATAAATAACGATAACAGTGCGCCTGCGGCTGGCAAGTGTGTCCGTTATTGCGCGCGTAACAGGCGTTTTGCGGATAGGTAACCACGCAGATAACGCATTGGGAAAACTTTCTTCCTTAAAAGATTAATTTTGTGGGTGTTTTGTTGCCTTAATGGGCCTAATAGGCCTATAAGCAGTAGTTTTAAGAGACTAAAACTTTTGTTATATTTCCATAACACTCGAATAACAACTCATCCTTGGAGGATATGAGGGAAATCTGTAAATATAGCTAATTTGAGTGGTTTTTTTGTGCACAGATGCTTTTCTTATATCAAGCAAAATAGCAATCTAAACGTCAAATTATTCTTAAAATTTCCCTTTTCAGAATGTCTTTTTAAACTCTAATCATATTTTTGTACCATTAAAACTCTTCAGATATTAGCTTGTAAAGACGATTTTATTCATCATCCTCTTTTATAAATTCATCACAACTTAGCTGCCCAAGAAAAAAAAACCCGATTGGCGGTTGCCTACATACGAATTCCGGCAGCTTTCAGAAACTGATACGATTTTTTAAAAAGTACGCACTTGTAATACGCAAACTACAAGAGTCAATTGCATTCAAATTTGGCCAGTTTACTTAAACAATATTAGAATTACTGAATAACTTATTTTTCAAATGCTCGTCACTTTGGGTGGGGCGCAGCCACTAATTCTCCACGTTTTACGTAATAACGCAAGTCGGCTAACAAAAGTGCAAGGCTTAGACAAGCTTCTACGGTCATGTTCTTCATAACGAGAGCTACAAATCGCATGAAATCCACATGGACGATAGAAATTGATGTCAACATTGCATTCATGAAAACAAAATCAGTTTCTCAAATCGCAAACCCAAGATACGGCCGCGAATGTGCACGGGTGGTCATTCTAGATATGAGTGATGCGGGGTGGTAAATTCATCTATTGCGTTTTTAAATGTGAAAATAACGTGAAAATAGATGGTCCAACACCAGAATTATCAAGCAAATTTCGAAAATCTTCATAAAAGGCTTTATTTGATACCAAACACGATGGCTCAAGTATTGCAGGGAGATGGGTGGTAGTGAACGGAACCGTACAAAAATGAGTCGGTTGTAGTCCTATGGGAGAAGTCATTAGTGGTCGATCCCTGAACGGATGGTAAGGAGTTCTGCAAATAACATACGTAATACCTTGTGCCTCTCTACCTACCTCAACTTTGGCGATCTCAAAATCCCTCCAAAGCGAGCGCAATATCCATGCTTTCATATCAAGATCACAAGTGACACCATTATACAATTGCGAGGACATAGTGAAAAAATTCTCAAAAGAAATATAAAATCCAATTTTGACAAAATGCACTACGATAACTTCAGCGTTACCATACACGAGGGGGAACAGAAATGACAAGGCACAGAGGTCAGCAATACGTCACATGGTCACACGTGTTCGTTTGTTATCAACAATGATTAGTTTCTCCAGTGTGATTATTTATTTATTTATTTATTTATTACTTACAAAACGGCTTTTGAATCGCGGCACACACCGATATAGTGGGTGCAATACATTACAGTAAACTAGTATAAATCGGAAGTACATTTCCGTTTACAGTGAGTGGATAGGGTTGTTACCAAATCTAGACGCATATCTCATCAACACACACACACACACACGTCTCACCACGGCACACCACCCTCACACACAAACACGCACACACACCTCACACACAGCGCACACGTACACACATACACACAATGTATGATAAAACCCTGACGTACGTAATTACAACAACATTTATAAAGGGCCAAATACAGATATTTTACATAACATGATCAATTATATAAAGTACGCATTACAAGGTGGTACCAATATACATTATTATATTTGCGTTAGCAAGCAGGATTGCATGGGTTAGGGATGTTATCACCTAATATCTTATTTTTTAAAGACCAGCAGCAGTTTAGAAACTCTTGGCCAGCATCATGTCAAGAACAAAGCCAGTCGTAAGTATCTTTGAAAAAGTTGTCTAGGAGGAGATGGTGCCTAATGTCAGTATCCACCTGTTTGAAAATATCCAGATGCATTCCATCCCTTCATGTTTTAATTCCTCGAGTTTGTTAAAATGTTTTGTCGTAGTGTTTTAGTTGTATGCATTCAAGCATGAAATGGTCCACGTTTCATATTATTAGAGTTACAGATTTTTACACATACCAGTGGGTGTTTATTCCATGCTCTCTTTCACCTTCAAGATTAAGTGTATTTGTACGTGCTTTAACGTAAGGTCTTACCCCGCAAAGTTTAGTCGTCAAAGTAAGTACGGTCTAGTGATGTTTATTTTAGTTTAGAGTAGTTTGTTTAGAGGATGACTTATTTAAACCATGTTTTCAATACATTTTGATCCATCCATTTGTTTGTGGCTTGAATTATGACACCCAATTATATCTTGCGTCTCTGAATCAGAAATTGTAAACTGCTTGCATAGACAAGACACAAGAGGTCTCTTAATGTGTGACGCAACCAACCCCATTTCAGTTTCTCATGCCGACATGAAAAATTGCATTGAGAAGTAATTTAGGTAATCTGTTGTTATCATGTTTTTGAAGCCTATTAAAATATGAATGCGAATATTTCTTTGGGTTGAGGCGATGGATGCAGCCAGGTTCTCCAGATAGAGCTTCCTTGGCCACATTTCTTGAGAGCTTTGAGGAAACTACGTGCATGGTGATATGTAGATTTTCGGATTTGATCATCATCTCTCTACTGTGCGGAACCCATATTGCAATGCGTAATAATAGATGTATAGAGGGTCCAATCGATTCCACAGGAAGGTCACCATATTACACCCTATTGAAGTCTCTGGCCCCGTCAATTGATTGATTAATATAAGCTATTACACGGTTGCCTATTTAAGATGTCCTCAACTGTGAGTGTGGTCTGATGATTCTGTTATGATTACCCTAGGTATTTGTATACTCTTAACCTCATTTATGTAGTTTATTATTAGGTTTCCATTTTCTATGTGCATCGTACGTGGCCTGCTAATTAGACATTGATTTATCGTAGTTAAAGCACCATTTTCCATTGTCGAAAATTCACTAGCGAATTCAAGGAGTGTTATCATAAGTAAGATCATTCTCGCAATTAAGGACCACCGTCGTCTGCCACGAACAAACAGCCGATTTTGTGCCCAAAATGCTTATACCCACGTTTTTGGATCTAATCATTTTAGCCAGTTCATTAATGTACCACGACAGAAAGAAAATAATTGGGGGGCCGAAAGCACCAGACCTTGTTTAACACCTCTTCAACATTAAATAATCGTATACATATATGAAAAATGAACTTGCTTTAACGTTTTCGTACATGTTCATAATAAACTTTAAGGAAGCTTCCCTCAATACCAACACTCTTGAGTGCTTTTTAAATAGACGTGTCTCCAGACAGTGTCGAATGCCTTTTGAAAGTCAAGGAAAGCCAGATATGGTTTTGCCTTCGGCTTTGGCGCGTAGCTAAGTACTTTTAAGAGTGAATATATGGTCTTCACAGCGCCTGTCTTTCCGAAAGCTACCTTGAACCTCAGTAAGGAATATGATTATTCTCGATAAACGTTGACACTGCACTGGGCGACAATTCTATATAAACCTCGAGACACACGATGTAGTGTAATGCCTCTGTAATTGTCAAGGTCTTTAGGATCTCTTTTCTTAAAAAGCGGAATAATATCCCTTCATTCCCATCCGTCTGGGAGCACTCAAGAGTGGAGCCTTTGAATAGGCGAGAAAAGGAGCAACCCATAGCGTCCCACATTTTTCATCATTCATTTGGGTATATTATCGGTGCGGGGCTTTTGCTTTTATGATTCTTACAATTAGATATTGAATCAATTATGTCCTCACGAGAAGTTTAATAATAAGTTATTAGGTACTCCGAAATCCTGGTTATTCCAAAAGATTAATGTCATCGAGGCCAAATAATAAACTATCTTTGTTCAAGTTAGTTAATCCCACATCCTGGTTATACAAATGTTGAGTGTCATTGATGCCAAAATAACATGTCATTGCCATCTTCATGAGCATTATGGAGATTTGATTCATCTGACCCAAAGTAGTATAGTACAACCTAATCGCGATTGTTTTAATGCTCTTTGATCTGAGGTGTATGATAGTCCATGGGATCTTAATGATCTAGTGCTATTATTTGGTTTACTACCCTTCAATTGATTCCAGAAGTCTTTACTTTGAGGCCCGCCTTTCTTCATAATGTCGGAGCATCGAATAACCCTCATTTGCATAATCTTGCGCTTAATGAGTGCTTGTACATTCATGCGTTTCTCGTGGTAATGTGCCCAGAGAGTGAAATCGCAAAATGTCACCATCAAATTAACATTGTCTTTTACTCTTAGAATAGATGCCTGGGTTTTTTCAAGCCTCTTTTGTCGTTCATGAATACAAAATCTCACATCGACACCATTGTTTACAATCTTTTTCTAGGTTTTGACCTATTGATTCAGTGGCCGCTGTTGTCATCAATATTTTCCATTTCATGGCACGCCGCGTTGGCAGACCTGTTAATTGGGTCCCAATTAGCAAAGTTTGATTTTAGAAGTCAGGTATAGGGACCCATCTTGTTTGATTGAATAGCAAACGTTTAATTATTATTATCATGGAAACATATTAGTATTGACGTAGGAGAGTTGAAATGCCGTCAAGTTTGCTATTAACATGTTGTGATCAGAACCTAGGTGGTATCTACCTCTTCATCAATCAAAAGCTTACCAAGATTGTAATAACGATTATCAGAAACACCATATATCAAGCACTTTCCCTTGGTGATTTTTACCCATGTATAAACACCTGTACATGATCATTCAGGTTAGGATGATTTAGGTCTGTAGCGTCACATAAATCAAGCAAACCTTTGCCATTGTAATCGATTGTCGGATCTTCGTTCAGAATATTATCCAATTTTGCCGTGGCAAGTCGCCATAATTATTATAATTTGCATCTTATATCTTGTTGGATTTTTATGATTTCTGAAAGAAGGTAACTAAGAGCTCGTCTGTGAGCATACGATCAGTTCTTCACAAGGAAAGATGCAAACCGCTAGGAACAGTAGGACGAATCCGAAGACTCGGTGAGCTGAATTTTAACCCAAAAGTCTTTCATAAGTGTTGACTTTTGTGTCAAAGACATTGTCGTCAACAATTTTGACGTCAGCCTATAAGGAAACCTATTCTATTCCACCCGGCTTTCTTATAAAGTATTATCGCTGGTTGTACCAATCCAATGTATAACCATTATATTAATGGGTTATATTTCAGAACTGATCTGCAAGCCAATGATCTGAGATGACGACACATAAGTGGTGAGATCGTATGTTTACTTTCGCACCGCGAATATTATTTGAAAGCAATTTGAATACTAATTGCACCTCTTGATTCTTACGTTTCCACCTCTTCTAATGCGCCTACCGGTATGTTTAGAGTTGTTACCTCGAGGTTTATTCATTATTTAACGGCCGTGAATCTATCATTACTATCATTGCAGGTATTTACCCTTATCGTCTACTCTATCATTACATTCATCTTTAAGGACCCCAAATTGATTACATACCGTATTATTATTAAGACTCACATTTGAACCCAGGCAACCACTGCGCTAAGAGGAATTCCTGTTTAAATCCAGAAACGGCATATATCCTCTTTGCATACAGCTCATTACAGTTCTTATTTGTCAAAGTTCGCCACATTGTGCATTTCAAAGGTTCCATACAATTTACACATCTTCTTCTGGTGGTTAAGTTCTCCACAGAAGTAGTAACATCGTTCTTTTCCCTTGGTTCAGTTGGTCACTTCTTGTGCTCTGTAGGAGGTAGGGCATTTCCTTGTCGTCGGCTTGATGGAGGCACCTTAGGCGGAGGCAGGCGGGACAAGGCATTTGTCGGCTCGAAAAGTTCCTGATTGAGTCATGAATTTTAGTCTCTTTCGCCAGGACATTCAAGGGAAGGCATTTCAAAGTTAAGACTTTGACGTAAAGGTGTGTTACATTCCAGTTTGTATGATTTACTCTGCAATCACTTCAGTATAATTGATAAAGTTTGATATTGTTAATTGGGGTTGAGTAATAGTTGATTTCCTAAAACCCTGCGAGGTTGCCAACCCGGGGGGAAATTATATAATTTTGGTCGGGTAAGTCATGCTCGCTGCAAATGCGATAAAATCCCCTGTATGGGAGACAATCAAATAAGTCTAGTCCTGGGCAAATGAGGGAGGGGGGTATCCAATTCATTTTTCATATACGATTATTCGCGGAAGTATTGATTTGTTTTTTTTTTAACCCGGTTTTTTTTTATATTAAAATTAATTAACATAAAACATATGTCATCAAAATAACCTGAGGGTTTTTTTTTTTTTGTGGTGTGTGTGTGTGTGTGTGTGAAGGCGTTGTGTGTGTGTATGGTTGGTGGTGTAAGTATATATTGTCTTATTTTATACGCATGCTTTATTAATAAAGAAATGTCTAGCATTTTGGGGTTATAATTTTCATTTTGTGACAATTGATCAGTGTTTTGTGTGTCCATTGTTCACTGATGTATATCTAGTTTAGTCGCATATATAACATAGGCCTATATATAGGGTACCTTCCGAATCTATAGGTAACCTTAAAACAAGGAGAATACCCCACAGGGGACCAGTGTGACGTAAATTCACTGTGAAGATTCAATACTGGTCCACGTCCGTCACACCATTATTGGTACACGATAGTCATCATGGATAGATCAATAAGTTCTGGAGCAATATCTAAACCAAGAAAGGGAAATTTTCCCAATCTACCACCAACATTAAAGGACGATCCAGTCAAAATGTTAAGACACATTAATGATGGACAGCACGTTCTTGGGTGCTTCGCCACAGGTATTTATTATTTTGAATTAATTTTCATAGTGACTTGGTCATGGATCCATATAGGCCTAAATTAAAAGAGCATTATTGGATTAGTAATCCTTTCAAGCATGCTCTAAGTCGACTCAGAGATTTCGAAAAAAATAAATATATTTTGGTGTATTGTTGCTTTGCGTATAATTGAAAAATAGTTAAACTAGAACTAAAGATAGGAACCTAAAATGCACAATTCCGAATTTGAGATGAATCGGATTTTAGTTTTGATTTGCAGGTTAAACATTTATGTGTAGTATTACGTCCATCGGAGATGGGTATAATAAAATTTCCGATCAGGAATTTTAACAAAAATGTGATTTTCTATTTGAAAGGAATGCGATTTAAAGGCCGACTCGAGATTTCTGAGGAGGCGCACTCAATTTCCAAAAAAATCGTGTTTTTTGCATGTAACATAATGCTTGTCAATATACTAATCACTGTGTGAAATTGCTAAGCTTAAATCGAATTCCTTTATATAGAAAATCACAAATTTGTTTAAATTCGATCCGGCATTTGTGATACCACAGTACCCTATGGGACTTACTTTACACAATAAAATGTTTCCGTCAAAACGAAAAATCCGATACATCTCAAATTTCAGAATGGTGCATTTTAGGTTACTATCTTAGTTCTTCTAGTTGACTATTTTCATATACACAAAAAAAAATATTTCGAAACTTGAGTCAGACTTAAGTAGGCCAATTTCACACAGTGATTAGTATATGGACAAGCTTTATGTACATGCAAAAAAAACACGATTTTTGGAATTTGAGGGCCCCGCCTAAGGGCAATCTCTGAGTCGGCATTTAAGTAAAGGCATTCAAAACAACAAATCATAGTGGCTTCTTACTACTCGAAAAATTATTATCCTAAGGTTAAAAGGTCTTGATGGTTTTTATATTAAAATTAGGCCATAGACATGATTGAGGATGTTAAAAGTTATTGGTCTTGGTTAACCCTATTTTACGATAGCTAAGATATTTTTCTCTAATGGTAGTGGTAAAAGCCTGAACTTTATTGTTTCACACAATGTTCTTAGGTAGAACAACTCTAGTTGTTTCCCCCCACCCCTAAAAAGCATTAATGGAGTTGCAGAGCAAAGCATGTGAGGAATTGGGCATAAGCCATGCAATTCTAAAACCGAAAATGAGCACAGAACACAGATTCAGAGGTATGCTCCATCAAAAAACATTTTAATAAACAATTTCATTGTTTTATAGACTGATTTCTCATAAGTAATAGTGACAATTTAGACCCTTCATTCACCATAATGTGGAGTTATGCTTGCAGAAATAGTATGCCGCCTCGATACGCACTTTCTCCCATACTTTTTAATAAATGGTCATTAACGCGTGAACCGCGTATGTACTGACTTCATTTAAACTGTGTTTTTATTATTTCTTGAGTCTTTCCAAGAGCCTTCTGCAAAATCATTACGAACAACTTTATTTTTTTTTTGTATTAGGCTACTATCGATATATGGGATTATCCCTGATTTATAGTTAAAAAATGCTTGAACAATTTTTTATTTCTCGCATATCGCGCTATAATCCCTTTTTTAAAATAATTGTAGGTAGAACTTTTGGAAGAGTTCCACATGTCCCTCGAATTCCAATTCACGTTGACCTTCTTTGTATACACTTTAAGAATAAACGCTTCGTTAGGACCGTTTGTTTTACGTCAGCTAGCCCTATCTATAGGACAAGGCAAAATTCAGAGAATTCATCTTGGAAAAATTTCTTCCTGTCCCGACTAAGACTAGACTTACCAAACTTTCAAAAGTGATAACTAGCATTCTGTTATTATAGCCCGAGGTTGCTTTGGTTTTTCCGCCTACGATAGCCCCAGGTAGGACGACGTGCAACGCTACGTGACCGAGCTAGTCATTATAGCAAGCCCAAGTAAAGAACCTTTTGCTGTGCAACTTCCTGACCTTGGTCATCACAGACGCACTGTCCTATGGGAGTTTCCCAGGTCAGTCATTCAGTGGAGTTTTCCAAAACATGTACGCAAACAGCTGATAGAGTTCAAAGGTCACAGATACATAAAAAAAATTTCCATAGTACACCTGATCAAATCAATAATCTACATTTAAATTTTTAATTTAAACTTGCTAGGCCAATCAAAAACTTACAGTAGACTGGGGACAATAAAAAATAAATAATTATTTACAATAATAGCTACTACGATAATCGTCAGAGTAAAATGAAATAATTATAAAATATAGGAAATATTTTTCTGCCAATAAAAAGCAGCTTTCCAATTCATGAATTTGCGTCACAACCAAAAACCATGGCGGCGATCTCACCGACATTTGAAACAGTGATTTGAAAGTGGAAACGGGGACCTCTCTAGCTGAAATAAACAATAACAGGATCGTAGGTGCAATTTTAAGATTTAATTAATGATCGCACTGAAAAGAAGTTACATAACCCGAAGGTACAACCTTGCCATGCTAGCACAGCAGCGCAGCCTCAGGTAGGAACAAGTTCACGTCTAGGTGCACGGTAGTCCGATAACCACCTCCTAAAAACCCACCCCGAGAATGGGTACCAAATCTCTGGTTGTAGCCCCTGGGTCAAAAACTTTGCGATGTGGGCAATAGTATTCACACCGAGTAGCCACCTCGACAAATTATCCGGTGGAGGTGTATGCTCCCTTGAGACCGACACTTCGGTTTGCGCAAATATTGAATTAAAGACTGTTCACAAATTATAACGAGTCATTAGTAATCGGAAAGGGTTTTCACTGAAAAGTAAATTACTTTTCTTTAAAATGAAGGGTCAATCAAATAAGTAGCCCAAGTATTAGCTTGCGTACAGACCAAAACTCATGCCAAAATGATCCAAAAATCGTTGAGGTGCAGATGTGAAAGCACGCACAT
This sequence comes from Ophioderma brevispina, assembly GCA_023653785.1. Taxonomy (NCBI): domain Eukaryota; kingdom Metazoa; phylum Echinodermata; class Ophiuroidea; order Amphilepidida; family Ophiodermatidae; genus Ophioderma; species Ophioderma brevispina. Next base: position 24,645 of record JAMKCH010000880.1, on the reverse strand, counting down.
GTACAATGTACCACTTTGTATGTGACCTCATCTGATCTCCTATTCTTTACTGTATTGGAAGGTTTAATTTCTTCACAAAATGTTCTTTGTGCTTTACGGTGCTTGACCCCGTAAAACCTGTTGTTCACTATAGGATAGTTCATGAATTCAACTTACCCCCTTGTTCTTAGAATTTCTTTTAGATTGTTTTAAAGTTTTTAGATCAATTAAGTGATTTTCTCCATGAACCACAACAGTGAGCAATTTAGCTGCTGTACAGGCGCGACAGCTTGATAAGGCCATGAACACCTCCCTCTGGTTGCGAATGGGAACCTTCTTAATAATCATGACCATTGTCCCCCCCAATTGTCTTCCGTGAGTGTTTGTGACTTTTAGGAATAGCTGACAATCACATAATACTTACAAACTCCCATGCGAAGTATCTTTGAAGTTCTGGTACCGGTGCTTGTTAATGGTGCCAACTCGGCCGTATTTTTAAGATAAACGATCGTAGGTCTCGTGAAGTTAAGAGTTGGATCGACGAATTCGATGCAGCGGCCAAAGATGGACGGCCAACATGTGTAGTCATTGGCACTAGGTTCTTATCGTATTAGCTCCTTAGCCCAACGTGGAGGTCCAACATGTGAAAGACAAACACACACAACAGCAAGAGGTTCGCCCCGCCGCATGACTTGATTTACTAGGTAAATGACCTCCGTTGCCAGTGTTCAATATCATCGGACCGTTACCCGAGTTTTACTGTCTTATCATAACTTTAGTAATGACATTCAGTAACCACACAATTCAACAAACAGCCAAATATGGAGGAACAGTGCATGTATAGAGGGGTTTACTTGTAATACAAGTAGTTTTTCTTTACTGTTGTTAACCTCAAGTTAATAATACTAATTGAACGTAGTCTGGCGATCAAATAAATCAGTGTAACGGGAAAACATACGCAATACTGCGAGTTTGTTTTGTTGATTAGTAGGCACGAGTGAAACTAATGCACACAGGCTAAACGCGGTACAATTAAAACGAGCGCAGCCGAATAAACCCCAGCTGCGTGTGGAACTGCATGAAGTAGCATGGCAAATATGAATATTATATATTATGAGGAAGTCAGACGAGGGAACAATAAAGCCCAACGGGAATAGAGTAAACTAAACAACTGGGCAAAAAAGAAGAGAAGACGGAAATAAAAAGGCCGGAGAGAACTGAACGAGCGACAGAGGGGGGAATGAATTTGAAGGGCATAATTTGGGTGACGGATGAGAGTAACTTAGGAGGGGGAAAGTTGAGGGATTATAGAGCGGGGAGAGATGGTCATACAGTAAGAGATATGGACCGTCCGATATATAATAATGTTATCAAATTATTCTGAATCAATAGGCAGAGGGAGAGAGGAGAGCGAGAGAGATCAATCGCAAATAAACCCAAACTCCTTCCATAAGATAGCAAAGAAGTATCATTTATTTCTCATATTCACACAGATTTACGTCACAATATGATGCACCCTATTATAACAAGAATAACTATACCTGGCTTGTCACAATCTTTAAGAACGCAGTCTTAATGAAATGAAGTATCGTGTACTATTTTACAATCGGAGGGAATTTTATGATACTGACCTCGAAAGATCAACCGCATGCCGCCCCCGGCCCGGCGGCGGCATGTGCGTTAAGTTCCTTTGAGTTTTAAATTTGAGCCGTTCCACATCGCCAAAATATTCATTTGATTCCGCGCCGTTACGTTAAAATACTAGATCCAGTTGATGGTTTTTGTTAAACTATTTAGAACAAATCATTTGTTTTTAAAATGCTCAGATTTATAAACTGGGTAATGTGATTTACGTAGAGAGGCATCCACACTGGGTGCGTATGTGCAAGTAGTGGCGGCCCCCTGGTGGTCGTGGTCAGGCGCGTGAGACATTGCTCAGCAGGCTATAATTATCGCGGTATCAAAGGACCGCTAAATGACCACCCATGGTAGCGCCTGACATGCGACGCGACGATCGTGCATTGTATTGGAAAAGACTTTCACGATTGTTAGGTTGAAACTAAGACATATATGAGGTAGATATTATATGTTTTTTAAAAATGAATTATTTATTTTTTCACTATTCATTCATTAAAGTAATATATCTGACTACTGAGGTGAAATGAGCAGGATTTAATTTGCGTTTAGTGTACGTTTATATGTTGACTTGGAGCGTGCCCGAAGTGGGCAGAAATTATGCCACTTCACAATAAATTCATACACACTGACCCCACAACACCCCCGTTCTTTTACGGCCGATGTTTTTAAACATGGAAGGTATGGTGTTATCAGTGTGAATGCTGTCTGATATTAAATGACATTTTATGGAGAAAGCTTAATATTTTTACTTTCATGCAAGAACATTCTAACCCGTTTAATGATTTTCTTTTGAAGACCTTGTCTGCTTTTATACTATCAAGCTTGCGCGATTTGTTAATAGTTGGCTATCAACAGAACCAACACCAAGCCCGGTGACAATGGGATGACAGGAGACAACAAAAAATTTAGAAATTTCACAAGACATTGCTCCACTTACCGATATCACAGGGATAAGAACGGCTTGTTACCAAAGTTTATACTCGTTACAACGATCCGTACTTGCCAAAAGAAGAGAAATCGGCGAAATTTTTTGATTCTAAAGCCGGGTGTCAGCTAAAATCGATTCAATGTCTTGTTTACCAAAAATGGTGGCGATAATCACGGACTTCGGAGAAAGTCCCGGATTAGTCGTCACATGATTGTTAATTCTTCCCAACAACGCAATACGTGTGTGTTGCGCGTTTGTAACACAATAAGCGTGAGGGCCGGTACGGCAAGAGAGAGAGACTCGTTTCTGGTCGTCGACGTCATATCCCCAACACCAAAAATAATAGCACAGGTTTGATCATCGGACAAATATCTTACCTGAAGATGTAGTACCCACGTTTTTCCAGAAGTTTTTACGCTATTGTTCAGATATGCAATGATTCTAAAATAATATAGGGGGAACATATAGATGGCTGAGAGTCTCCTACTACCTGTGGATGCAGTATTGTGAACGGGGAGGGAAGGAAAGTGCCGACGAATGGACTTGCAAAAAATACCCAAATTTGATGTCACTTGTTTAAGCGGCCTGGAGTAGCTTTCGAAGTACCATACTTTCGAACCACTACTAACAACGCTACGTGCATTACTCTATTTGAAAACAGGGATGGGTGCGCAGCGCGCTGGATTCGATGCGGGATAAGGCAAACCGAATACAGTACAAATACAGCACTTATTGAAATCTTTACCTTTGATGTAGTCCTAATTATTTTATCATACGCACGTTGGTTCCTGAGTTGATGATTTTTCCATTCATGGTTAAAATCTGATGATTTTGAAACAATTAAAAAAAAAAAAAAAAAAGTCCAATTTAAACTAGGCAGTCGCCCCACTAGATCAGTGGGAGTCGCCCCTGGATTGTCCGGCTTTATTTCTTTAGAATACGCACGAGCACACTTATTTCGCTGTTATGGATTACAATAAATTACGAAACATACACACGGAAGTTCATGGAAGTGGGAAGAGGAGACGACTGGGTTTAGCTAATTTTTTGGTCACTTCGTTGCCTTGTAGGGCCAATACATTCACGGATGTAAGCATTGAGCTGTGCACCGTTTGTATTTTTAAAAATCGAGCTGTAGGAATGCTAAGAATCAAGTTTCATTATATGACAAGGATTTTGTGTAAATCGAAGAATTAAGATACCAAATTTTTGACTACTTGTGGCCCATATGGTGGACTGTGGATACCGTTTTTTTTTTATGACTGCCTCTCAGGCTTTGTAGGGAGCTAGTAGGGGCTATTCGTAGCGGAAAACCAGAGCAACGTCCTAGGGCTGGGAATAGGAGGGGCTATCGTAGCGGAACACCAAGCAACCTGGGCTAGCAGACACCCTGCCGGTGGTGGCGACATTCAGCTTAATTTCACTTGAGTGTTTCAGTATCATAGATAGGCTTATGCCATCCGAGTAGAGGAGAAGATTTCTGTCAAGGGCAGCCACGAAATATAAAACTAGTTCTTGTATCTTGTTCAATTCTCGTGAAAATCGCAGTTATGCAAGTATTGAAATTGCTGGGGGCTTTCTATGAAACAATTTTTTGAAATTTTGAGTTCAAATTGGGGTTTTGGGGTATTTTGGTGTTGTGCCCTGATGTCCAAGGTGACAATTAGTAGGGATTTTTTCATGCAGCTCACTTTGTTCCTAGACTGCTATGTTGTATAATCTAGCCTGATAGATGCATTTGCGCCCTAATGTTAAGGGGTTGGCCAGTGTGCTGCCAAATTACAGGTGTGCGAGCTAGTAGGGTCATGGACTTTTTTCCAAGGACACATTCTGTTGCTATAAAAACAAGCTCAGTTGACCTATGGTCAGACAGATGTTGCATTTAGCCATATGATTGTACCACTTATGACAAAATGGATTATTAGTTTAATAGAATGTAAACATTTATGCACATGTTAAAAATAGTTTATATTTCTTAAAAATGTAAAACTTGTGTATTTTCCATTAATAAGCCCAAGTGCAGGACCAAAGCAATAGAAATTTCATGCTCATTTTCTCGTCAGTAGATCGTAATCTTACCCCTATAAACGAAATCCAAATATTGTCTTATCAATTTAAAAATAAATGTCGGAATTTCTTGGAGCCACAAACCGTTCCTGTGTGTGTGTAGGTGTATTTATGTCTGTCTCCCAGAGTTGTGGTCTCCTGGCTGTGCATGTGTAGGTGTGGCCAGGTGTGTGTGTGTGTTGTGTAACCCGATATCAAAAAAATAAGAATCGACAAGTTTGAACACCTCTGTATTGCTCGAAGCAAGACCAAGAAACCTATTTTTACAGTACGTGCTTATATGTGTGTTTGTGTGTGTGTGTATTTGGATGCATGCACGTGGGTGCGTGCGTGTGCATGCGTACATAACATATGATAGGTGTGGTGTGTGGGTAGTAAAAAGTGCGTCAGCATTACAATAATACAGTTATGGCCAACGTAACGAATGCCGTAATAATTATCTCATTATACGGCAATCATGTGGACATTAACTTTATTTATGTATTTTTTAATTTTTCTTTTTTTATTAAAAATATTACATGAAATATTTTCCATGAATTTTATGAAAAGTGATTTCTTTTTTTGTGGCTCACCACTTTAGCTTTTGGTTAACAAAATAAACTAGATGTATAGCAAGAGTGAATGCTTAGGGTAATAGTGTTTAAAACAGTTACCTGTGTTTGTCTTGTCTGTCTGGTCATTTTCGTTTAAAGTGTTTTGTAATTTGTTTCTTCCTGGGCCCAAAACTCGGAGCCAATTTCAACCAATAGGTCAGAAGAACCCTTGTCCAAGTGGTTCATATAGGGTGTTCACCGATTGGGCCAATAGGGCAATATCGAAAATCTATGCATTTGTTTTTCAAGTCGCAGATAATTGCTATAATCACCAATCTTGGTCACAAGATCCATTGGCCCAAAACCCATATGGGGTTAACAGAGTGGATTCAAAGGTCACATGCAGGATGAAACCAAATTCAGTTGGAAAAATCACTCAAACGCTGCCATGTGACCCATATGGGGGTGTAACATAGATGGGTCAAAAGCTCAGTGGGCTGATGAAATTAAGGGGCATTTTGTCAGGGGTAAAAGTTATAATTGTTTTCTCTTTACCTAAAACACTCTGAGGCCAATGCAGCCAGCTGGGAGAGAAGAGCCAACTGACTATGGGGTGTTCAGAGAAGGACACCCATGACCCCTAGAATGATCTTTTTAAACGGCCATCATCCAAGTGTTACACATTTTGCGATCAAAACGAGGGCAACAAGACTTGCGGTTCTGCGAACCACCTTGTTTCTAATTCCCCCCAAACATTTTTTGTACCAAGTCAATTGGTTGTCTGTATTTTCCAGTGTAAGTAAAATAAGGGGTCACAAAAATATGTTCCTCTTGTGAATACCATTCACTGATAGGGTTTGCCATGAATTGATGCTCTGGTTTTGTGGGTTGCTGGTCAAAATTTGAATACATCTTGCTACAATTCACTTAACACCCTAATTGGGGGCTGCAATTTGTTATGTGCTCTGTTCATGACCATGCCAAAGAAATGCCACCATTGTGTGACAAATCCTTGTATGTGTTTCCGCGTTCACTCTGCACGCTCAAACTATTGATTCTCTTGGCAACAAAAACAGTGTGCCAACGCAGCGGTTACCCGCTAACCAATTGAGGCTACTTTTTAAACTGCCTTGACGCCAGCCTAAAAAAAGGCCGAAGCGGGTTTCCCAATTGGCTATTCCATTAGTCCCAAGGCGCTTGGCAGTGGCACCGGCCGGGCCACCCCGGTATCCGTTACCCCTGGTACCTCATTTATGCGAGCTCCAAGAAAGGTTTAAAAGGGTCCGTAAGTGATTCGCGCTTCCTTTCTCTTGAAAATGCTTAACTGCATTCACTCAGGGGGAGGTTAGTTTTTTTTTGGGTACTCGGTACTAATCGCTCGGGTATGACAATAGTAACAAAATCTCAACTTTTCCCTGTCTGGTGCTACTTTGTTTCAGCCTTTGGCTCCTACACGACGGGGCAGTGTGATCACTCAAGGTCTAACACCACATAATTATCAAACAAAAAGTGACCGTCATGGGGTACACATGAGTGAGGGCCATTAAACCCTACGAAGCTGTGCTCCTTCCACGACGGGGAGTGAGTAGGCGCTCACTCCGGGTAACTAACAGCAATAATCTCCTAACCAAAACGTGACGTCATGGGTGTAGGGTCATTCCGGCCACTGGAGTGAAACGTGGGAGCGGGCAATTAAACGGTAGGATTGTAAGTAAAAAGGACACGCCGCACGCATCCTTTTCTGTGCGGAACGATAATCAAATGATTTGGTAAAGTTCAGCGGGGTATTCGAGGAGATAAAAAGGAACATTTCTTGACATGTTTCGTTCATTTTTCAGAAATCCGGCCCTCACATAAAAAATTAAAATAAATCTAAATAAATAAAAACTAGTTAAAACCTCAGACTAAAATGGCATTTTTTCGTTAAAAAAGCGGCCCCCTTTTCACCACAACTACGAAAGTTTGAAATGCAAAATTGGGCACTTTTCTGTTGGCCATTTGCCGCGCCTTGGCGCGGTCCTTTGCCGCAGGTAGGTGTAGGCGAAATTTTGGTGGCAACACTGCAAAACACACAGCCCAGCTTTCCAGTGAGCACAATAGTTCAGTGCAGTGCCAGTAGTGGGCAACAAGTTTGAAGCTATTCTGTGCTTAAAAGAAGAATGTGTTTAGGACATATTTTTTGTATTAACTTTGGTTATTTCTAGTCCTAGTTAAGGTAAGCAACTCTCATACGTAATACAATTATATATTCTTTGTCTCACAACATTTTGATTTTTGTTTTGTTGATAATTTTATTTTTTGATCGTGGCCTACCTCAGGGTCACCTAATCATTCATGCACAAACACTTGCATAAGCATGCTAGTCCTGTAACTCGAATTCGAAATCCATTGACTCATTAGCACTCGGAAGTATCGAACGCTGTCCTAGTTACGTTGTATGATAAGTGACATCGGTAATTTAATGAACTCAAAATTTGAAAGGTTATGAGACCCCCAAAATAGGAAATAGAGGGAGCGAGGGAGCGATGGGAGCGATTTTCTCAACCAGCAGAGTGCAGCCGGAAATTGAAAACCGGAAAAAAGCATAAATTAACAATGGTTTTAAAGGTCGGACACACGGTAAAAAATGCACACCAACGATGAACAAAATCCGTTTCACAACACCATTTTCAGACGCTGCCGGCCACCAAGCCCATACAAAAAAAGTAAATAAATTTAGGCGGTATTTGTCGGTCGCATTATTATCAGGGTGTTTTTGCTCCTTAATGAGTTATTGCACGTACTCCCCAAATCTGGACTGAAACTTTGCATGGAGGATATGGAGAAATTCTGTATCTTTGAAAAATTCTTTCAGCCTTGACGTGATGGATTAAAATTTTCTTGAAACGGTGATTGATTGGAGAATATCAAAATGCAACAAACATATAAGAAAGTTGGAATTGAGTTGTAAAAGGATTAGGATTGATGTTCAGATATAATTGAACTTACCTAGTCAACACATAGTAATCTTTCACTCAAGTATTCAGAGGGAGGTAAGGAATAGGGGGGCTCTGTTTATGACACACTGCGCCGACAGAATATGTGAGTAAGTATTTATGCGTGCCTCCTGTAAAAAAAAAAAAAAAAAACAAGTTTGGCCTATCCCAAAAAGTGAAGATGTGAGCTAGGTCGATAAATCTAACGGGGCTGTAGTGATCCCACAGCCTCGTCCCCACGACTTACCTAAAAAAGTTGAGGTTGATTTTTAAATATCATATGATCCGTGAGACTTTAGTGAGATGCACTTCGTCCAATCTTCGGTGCGCAAAATTTCAGTCGCATCTGTGAGAAATTTGCAAATTTTGTTTTTGTCCGAAATTAGGACAAAATTACAGCAACCCCGTTAGCCGACTGCCATGGGACGTGGGAACGAGGCACATTGCCCCATAACACAAAACGCAGGATGGGATCAGCTAAAATTTTGGATAAGCTTTTCAGGAGATCTAGCAATCAATGAATTAAAACAGAAGGTGCGAATGAAATCACGAAAGGCACCTTTAATAAAGGCTAATTGTGAAATCGGCATACAATCCGAATACCCTTGCTTCGGGGGAGGACGCCCGAAGTTCGATACTAAGAGTTGGGCTTTTGGAGGTTGCCAGCGGGCTTCCTGTGGGGCTCTATGGGAAAAATCCTAAATCGGCATTATATGCACGTGATTGATTCCTCCAAAACCACTGATGAATCATTCACTTTTTAGCATACGGCAAGACGACTATTTAAACAATTTTGGTCCGAGGGTGTCCAAATCAAATCCGGACCTCTCCCTTTCCAACCTTTCCAGCTGGCAACAACCGTGCCCCCGTCAACCCGAATGGGAGGGACAACCGCAGAGCGAGAAACCCCAACGCTACTAACGTGCGACCCGCCACCCCCCCAACCAAAACCCCCCCCACAAAAAACCCGAACACATAGGAAACCATAAACACTAAAAAGCACAAACAAACAAACACACAAAACCAAAAAAAAAGCAACGAAAAACAAAACCACAGAGAAAACAAAAACAAACAAAAAAAAAAGAACGATAAACGCACAACATCACCAAAGACAAACCCACAAGAAAAAACCAAAACAAATACAATAAAACCAAAACAAAAAAACACCAACCCACCACAAAACACCAACAAACAAAATAGAAACCCAAACACACAAAACCAAAAAACCCACGACAAAAAACAACGAATACAAAAGAAAAAACAAAATAAACAAAAAGACCAAACAAAAGAAAAATTTTTTACTTTTTTTAAAAAAAAAAAAATAAAAAGAAAAAAAAAAAAACACAACTAAAAACTAAAAAAAACAACACACACCCCCCCCCCCCACCCCACCAACCAACCCACAAAAAAACACAACAACAAACCAACCCCCCACCACCCCCCCCCCCCCCCACCCCCCCCCCCCCACCCCCCCCCCCCCCCCCCCCCCCCCCCCCCCCCCCCCCCCCCCCCCCCCCCCACCACCCCCCCCACCCCCCCCCCCCCCCCCCCCCCCCCCGCCTTGTTTTTGTACTAAAAACAATTGACGACGGCTTAAATTTGATAGATTCCTTGGCTACCATCGTTCTGATAGTACATGAAAATACGGGTACAAACATCTGATGAGAGCACTGAGTGACATGTTCACAAAACAGAATTGGTAATAGGAGATCTCTTTCGAAAGAGCAATTTACCAAACACGCACCAAAAAAAAAAACATGGCAGAAAACCATTCGTTAAAACGGCATCCATTAGGCAATTTATGTAAACGAAGGAGCGCAACGGACGAACTTTGGCTAGAATCTCGTAAGAGGGTGTGGTTAGCATCTTGTGTCAAGAATATAGAATCACCGGCGCAAAACCCACCTAAAGGCTTAGCTAGTTCGCCAGTGGCGTGCACACTAATCCCATGAGTCCTAGCGATTTCTATCTACGGTACGGTTGTGGAGGCAAATGGAGAAAGGACAAAAATTTCATTTTTTCCGCCTAGGTAAGTGAAAATTTGACATCAACATCTCTTATGCATCCTGAGCTCCACGTGCTTGCCTGGACGTACTTGCGGGTGAGTAAATAAACTTAAAGAAAAGTTCCTTCTGCAAGTTGAACTTCGCCCGAGTCCGGCAAAAATGGCGACATCAATATGATGCAGAACGTACTGTAACTCAGTAACTACTCGTACTGGGTAATGTTACTGTCACAGCACAACCACCAAGCTTAAAACACGTTCAGTACTTTCGAATTTGGATTAGGAATTAATGAAGTGCGCCACTACAATGTAATTAATGACGTCATGACCGCGCTAGCTGTTCGGGAACCAGGAAGTGTGCTTGATGGACTCATCATGTCAGAGAATTTTTTGAATGCAGCCACAAGGTCCTGTTTTTGTACCCCATGCGCAGGTCGAATAAAACAAACGAAAACGGACACCCGTGCATTGTTGGTGAGAAAAATCTATGCTTTCCCCATTAGAATTTATGAATTTGGACATCTAAAACGGGGCATCTCTTGTAAATTAAATTTTCGAAGAGGTATGAAATGACACTAATAGATCGGTCTAAAAGGTAAATACAGAACATGTACTATGTGATAGTATTCATTGCAAGCGGGGGTCGGTTTTTTTGTTGTTTTTTTGTTTAGCGTCGATGCAAATGCACTATTCACCTGTGTTTTCCGAAGAAAATTTCAGAATTATTTCACCGTCATACCGCCCGCGGCCGCGTCCGGTGCCCATCCTGCCGCCAAAATAGCCAATGTTTGAATGGATTTATAAAACACTGTTTGAAATAATTATATATTTTCATTATATGGTTGTACAGAAATAAAAAGGTTATTCATGTTTTCCTGAATTATTTGTTGTAGTGGTTCATGGTAGGGCCTGTATGGAATTACTTGAAAAATGCGTAATATATTGGCATGTGACATAACGAAATAATACCTATCTTGAAAGTCTTCATAACATAATTCGGAACCAATGACCGCATCCTCTGGGACGGTTGCCAGCTTGCAGCGCCACTACTGAACAAAACATTGGAACCCGGCCACGTAGTAGCTAAATTGGGGGACAACACGCTTACAACAGGAATATACCTTACTCATCGTTGTAAGTTGATAACGCTTCCCTAAAGCAGTGCCATTCCTTTATGAATTGATCCCTCACGCCCACGAAGGAAATCGGCCATTTTTAATTCGGACTTGTCATTTACCCGTGGGTAATAAACACAAAAATGCCGGGTTCAAACCAGGTGGTTGGGACTTGTCCCGACTAAAGCCTGGATCATACATGTGAAGTTCAGTGACGTGTTTGTATTGTTGATTCCTTACAAAATCATGTTTAGAATTGGTGACCACTAATTAGCATAATGGTGTCGCTCCGCTAATTACTTGCTAGCATAAGTTCACTAGCAAGATCAGGCGGAAGTTCTCTATAATTAGGCTAGTAATAGTTATTGAAATTGCTAAGTCCCTAGCTAAGCACACTTGCTAATTCCTAGCTAAGCACACTTGCTTAGTCCCTAGCTATGTACACTTGATCATGACCACCTCCCAGATAAACTTCTAGCCCAAGGACTCGTCTAACCTTGTTCATTGACCTAGTACTTCTCAATTGCTAATTAGTGCCCTAGGAAGATAAACAAAATGCTACGTATAGCTAATTGGTATTTAGCTAATTAGGGTTTGACTAGATAGACACATAAACATGCTAAGTATGGCTAATTGAGATGTAGCTAATTATCTGGAACTAGAGGCATCACTGCTAATGAGATTATTGCTAATCCTGTTGTTATGTAAAATGTTAAAACCCGAAAACCTATATACGAGCAGGCCAAACAGCCAGAGGTGAATTGTGTACTTGGACTTGAGAGAGGATGAACGGACTTCAGCCTTTAAACATGTAATAAATAGAACACCTCTAATCCCAATGCTACAAGCAACTGGTCTCGGCCTCCAGCTTCATTCTGGTGTTGTCGTTATCTTAACTCCAAAACCTGTGGAGTGACATGTGTGGGCAGAACGGTGGGATTGGACTTTAACATGCTTTCAAAACTAATCTTTATCGTACTCCAGATACTGAGTTCACGCACGTACTAACCCGATGATAAAGATGATGGCATTTTCACGACTTGGTATTGACTTGTAGCTTTGCCATCATCGGTGCTACGGAATGGTGTTGTTCATGGAAGCGAAAATGTTAAAGAACTTATTGGAAAGAGGACCCAGAACACTCAATGAGCACAGAGCTGTCAGTGATTGAATTAGTGGGATCAGATGGTTTATGGCATTCATTACCTTTACTTGTGAGGAGAGAGCAGAGCCACGAAAAATGACTTAAACTCATCACGCTCGTTGGGGATTGCAAATCATCACCGTCCTAATGATAAATTGTTAAACACTCAGCAATGTTGCGTTAAAAACTATGTCTACCCATAACATGAAGCAGGTTTTACCAACCGTAATTCCAGCATGTGCAGCAGCTTGCATAAGACATGGCAGGGGCTATGATTTCACATGAATCTATTGAAGTTTCATTTAGGCCGCGACAGTTTTCTCAACCTCTTGCTAACATGTCCCTCGACTATTGGTGATGTGCGCTCCTTAACGTGCTTTTAGGTGGAACTGTTTAAGGAACGGACTGAGCAGGTGCCACCTACTAGCTGGCAGACAAGGACGGTCTGGCGCAGCTATTCTGGGCCCAAAGCCCTCATCTCAGTTTGCGGACACCTTACCGCCCGCTTTTATGTCGCATCGCTCCAGGCACCAAGGAGTGCCACAGTTGTAATGGTGAAATGGAATCACCAATGTCCAGAGTGATTTCCCGGAGCGGCCTGTTACGATCCCAGAAGTTCTACAGATGGAATTCTTGTCTTTTTGTAAACATGGGTAAAGGAATGGAAACAGGACAGACCACTGACGTGGAAAGGCAAAAATGAGCTGGAGCCGATATTGCCATGGAAGTGATCCTGTAAGAGTCAACCAGGGCACGCGGAGGTGCCCCCAAAAAGTGTCAAACGGGGGTTTTGACGATCCGTGGTGTTTTCTTAACGAAGTGAATCCCATGCAGAAGATTCGGATGATATCACTGCTAAGGCCAAGTTTGGATCACCGAGATTACACATGTGAGAAACAACGAGAAACCTAACAATGTACATCAAGTGATCTGAGGGTTCAGAAAAAAGAACACAAGTTTATACGCATAATTTCGCATAATGGAAGTTGTGAATGTAAAGGAGATTTTTGTGTCGGTCTTGAAACTGTTCGTACTGTGGGTCGGAATCGTAATATATTCGGCCACATCAATTTTCAACGGAAACCAAGTTCAGCTTAACTAAGCGGTTAAAAACTACGAGATTTTTAAGCTATCGATACCTAAAGAATATGGTTGTGACATAAATTAAAGGAATGGATTGACAAAATCTGTTTTATGTATGGACTAACAAAAACCCTACAAGTTCAAGGCCTACAGGAAAAAAGATTAAAGCGCTTCAATAGAAACATTCTAAAATGAAACTCTGATTAATGTTAATGTGAGAATTGTCACATGAGGGTTTTTTAATTATGATTAGAATCTTAATGTCATGATAATACAAAATTTTCTCAAGACTGACAGTTGATAAGCGTTGCCTTAGTTGGCCAGATATGCACTGTACTGTGTATAGACTCCAGAAATTGCCACTGTGTGCTGTTTTGGCTCGCAAATTGCGCATACAGTTTTCTCAGGCCTGACAGTCATCATGCTTGCCTTAATTGACCGACATGAGACTGTAGACTTGAGAAGGTTGTCCTGTTACTTTGGACGCATTAATGAAAGGGTTTAACAATTAAATCCAGTCGTTTTAATTCCTACTATTCATTTTGCTATATAGAGTTTGGTGATTAGCTCAAACGTTATTTGCACCATGTGCATTATACATTTTGTACCCCAAGTTTGGACACTCTTCTGATTTTGCGATTCAATACGTATACATGGCATGATGACGGGCCTAATACCTCAAATTGCATTATTTTGGTGTAGGCCTCACATTGTGTTGTGAGTAAAATGTGTCAAACACCTTCTTTTTGGTAGTAAATACATCATAACCCAAACTAATCAATTTTAGTGCTGACTGGTCAAGTGAGGCATATGTATATGCAGTAGTAGCAAGCTCCTTTCAACGTTTGAAAACCGTTAGAGTTGCCCAATAATGTTTTAAGTAACAATTGAGAAGGACAGGTAGACTTCTGTCTATTTGGGTTGCTGTTTGTAAATAGGGGATAAAGGTGTATTACTGTGCTTTACATCAATAAGTTGTGTTCTTACAAAAAAAAAGTTAGGTCGGTGTTTGGAAGAGTTACAAATTGTAAGCTTATAGAGATTGTAGATTGGTTTAGTCCCAAACTTAAAATTACATTATAGTGTTGACTGTGTGAGTCATGATTTATTGTTACATGAACATTCAACCACTTACCTAATTGGTCGGTGTGGTGAGGTTGTAGTGTAGAAATGATCACTGGATCATGATCGGATTGATTGTAGTAGGGAAGAGTGGTTATAGACATTACTTAGATTATTTTGAGTGGGGGAAGTGATAGGCATTGTGATAAAGATTTGATACCCCCTTCCATAATGTAAATTTCCCATCTTGCTTTAAAACAGTCCTAGGTGTAGCAAGTGAAGATTATTTTGTCCACTGTGCATTACGGAGTATACCTTGTTCAGGGAGTTTAGCATTTGGTTACCTCAAATTTGGATGGACATCAAAATGTCCATCGTTAGGCTTTTAGTTTCTTAACTAACAAAGTTGGGTTACAATGGGGTGCACTTTCCAACAGGGATGGGGGACAGTGTGAGTTCCCTAAAAATCATTTTCAGACATGGGTGACACTTAATAGCATAATGGTCATTAGCTTCCCTAATTCTTAGGTAGCAAGTCTCACTAGTCAAGATCAGGCTAGCTCTCGCAATTAGGGTAGGTCATAGTTTATTGATACTTGTTAGGCCCTAGCTAAGCACACTTGCTAATCCCTAGCTAAGCACACTGCGAGCTACCTAGCATGTATAACTTGCTAATGACTCCCAGAAAAATTCTAGCCACGGACTCTTCGCTAACCCTTGCTAAGTGACCCGATGTAATCTCACTTGCTAATTCGTTGACTGAAATACGAAACATAACATGCTAAGTATGGCTAATTGGTATTTAGCTAATAGGTTGACCTGAAACATACATGCCTAAGTGGTCATGAGATGTTGTAGCTAATTCTATCTGACTAGGCTAAATTGCTACTTGAGTATGCGCTACTCTGTTGTTTAGTAATAATTGAAACCCGCAAACCTATAAGGAGCAGCGCCAACATGCAAGAGGTGAATGGACTGGACCTTGGCGAGGATTAACCTGACTTTCAGCCTGTACATGTTAATTAAACTCGCACACCTCCTATCCACATGATACAAGCAACTGGTCTCAGCCTCAGCTCAGCTCATTCTGTGTGTTGTCCTATATTAATCCAAAGCCATGGAGTGTTGTTCAACAGTATATATTCCAACCGGCAATAATAGACGGTGCTTATGTGTAATAATGAACTTCGCCTTGTGGCAGAGGGATCATTTCGATCCGTGAACCTTCCTCGCCAACCCAACAAAAATAACAGCGCGCCCTTGATCAAATAACTCTGCGGGAATTGGTTTCCAAAGTTTATGCCATTTTTTTTCAACATGGCAACAAATTTGTGTTAACAATGGTGACATTGTTCCACTCAGGGAGGGGACAGTGTTGAGTTCCCTTACAAAGTCATTTTCATGACATTGGTGAACTAATTAGGCATAAATGGGTCATTAGCTCCCAATTTAAAGCTAGCTAAGTCTCACTAGCAAGATCAGGTAAGTCTCTCTAATTAGGCTAGCTCATAATTTAGTGATACTTGCTAAGGGTAAGGGGTCAAGTGGGAAATAATTCCGGTATTGCGTACCTACCCAAATAGAACAGGCAAACTCGACCATGGGGACCACCTAGTTAAGAATTGGTGGGATAGGTAACGATGATCAAAGTCGGCCAACTCTACTCTCCATAATGTCAGGCAAATCATATGCAGCATTAAATAACAAATAATCAATTCTGGTAATGCTTTAGGTGCACATTTCATGAGGAATATCAGACAAGTCTGTTCCATGACTTGGCAAAATAGCCTTGCAATACAACCAATAACCACTTACCTAAAACTATTGTGTTTATGGCATTACATCTTTGTATGGAAGGACTTTTGATATTTAGGCATTCGTACAAGTTTCCCTGATACACTCACAAATATTTCTATTTTGTAATGAAAAATACAAATTATAATTAATTTTTTCTTCCGCACGCGATCTGTGGGTACCGGCGGTTCACTCTATCAGGGAAGTGAGACCGCCGCATAGCTTGGTTATTGCACACACAGTCCCCACCACAATGATTGCAATGGTATATGCCATGATGTACCGATACGGCGGTGAAATCTGAAATGTTGATGGATCAGGGCCAAGAGGACTTGGGAAAAAGAAGGACCACCCATATTTGCCGTTTGCCTGCCACGTACCCTTTGCCATAATGCATAACATGTTCAGCATTATCAGTAACGGCCACGGCTTATAATAATAACACAGCCCTACACGCCTTTATGCAAGGTAATGTATCACCCCCCCGTGCGTGCAATGGTTTCGGGTTGGTTTTTTTTGATTGTTTTACCTTCTAAAAAAATGATATAACATATTATATTGCAACTAAAATAGGTGGAGAATTCAACCGGACAGTAATAAATCCATGACCATACCTCGAATCAGGACAGTACATTATAGCTGTTAAACATGGTAAATGACCATTCCACAATGTCAAACAATTTTCACAAACCTAGCAGCTCAGAAATTATCGAGAATTATTTGGGTATGTACGCATACAAGGAATAATTAGCCAGCTCAATCGTTACGCTTGCTAAGTCCCTAGCAAGCACACTGCTAATTCCTAGCTAAGCACTTGCTAAGTCCCTAGCTATGTATCATTGCTTAATGGAACATCCAGATAAAAACGTTAGCCAAGGACTCTTGCTAAACCTTGCTAATTGACCCTAGTAATATCAACTTGCTAATTAGTTAGACCTAGAAAAACTAACATGCTAAGTATGGCTAATTGGTATTAAGCTAATTAGGTTGACCTAGAAACATAACATGCTAAGTATGGCTAATTGGATGTAGCTAATGATCTGACTAGAGGGCATAACTTGACTAATTGAGGATATTTGCTAAACTTTGTTATGGAATAAGGTAAAACCCGAAAACCTATAAGGAGCAGGCCAACAGGCAAGAGGTGAATTGTGACTTGGACCTTGGAGAGGGATTGAACTGACTTCAGCCTGTAATGTAATAAAATTAGAACACATCTATATAACATGATACACGCATGGTCTCAGCTCAGCTTCATTTGTGTGTGTTGTTGTATATTAACTCCAAACCTGGAGTGTAACAGTATTCTCATTCCAACCGGCAATAGACTGTGATTATCTGTAAATAATGAACTCGCCTTCTGGCCAGGGACTCATTTCTGATCGCTTGACCTCCTTCGCCAACGCAAAATAACAGCGTCGCTCCTTGATCAAATACCTCTGAAGGACATATGGTTTCCCGAAGTTTAATGCCATTTTTTTTCACATTCCCCTAATTTAAAACGAAAGAAATAAAAAAAGTAAAAAAAATGTAAATTTAGAAGTCTACTCTCACTCTTGCATGCAGTTTTGAAATTGTGTAGTGTCTTTTAAATATAGATTTCAGTAGACACTAATTGACCCTTGTTAACCACATTCTAATATCGCTTCACACATGTGTGTGCGTATTCGTGTGCAAACTCAATCTATAACGTACCAAGATTTCTCATCACTTTTTTCGCTAAGTATAATTATCGTAAGCCCTGTAAGTCTGTTTTTAAACCATCTAAGTCTGGCCAGCTTGGGTTGGCGAAATAGGATAAGGTTTTGCATAGTATTATACTGTACGCACACTACCAAAATACGTAGGCACATGGATTTCTAATTTGACGGCAATAACTTAGGCTATCGTGAATTTTTAATTACGTATTTCTTGGCCTGCACCCCCTGCATATATTTTATTTTTTTTCAAAAAGCGAGTCTATTTTAAGATGGCAATGAATCACCTGGCAGCAGCAAATAGTGCAATGTTAGGATCAAAAATTCCACCCTTTACCGTTAATTCGTCATGCAGCCCTCAATGGTTTTTGTTCCTTTGACATTCGTCTACATTTCTTTAAGATATATTTCACGTGAAAAGGTATTTTGTACTTCAGATTTCGGCGCTGTTTGCCGGTGAATCGCCGATGCTACCGGGCATCTAAAAATAGAATTCACTCAAGCATCAGTACGCATGCGCATAAATTAACCAGGAAACAACAGAGTTATTTACCGTGCGCCGAGCGTGACGTGCGTCAACACGGCAGTGAATGCCGATTTTGGCTTGTTTGAGTAGGTTGGGGCCTCCCCCGTGTTGTCAATCACACAATGAGGCTACCGCTAGTCTCTCAAAAAAAAGTCCTCTCCTTTATGCAGATATGCAGAATATTCGTATCATTGTTGTGCCCACCCTATCTAGCCCTATAAAACTAGGAACTTCTACCGTGATGCACGTTTTTATTTGGGCGTACTCGTATCACGGTAGAAGCACTTCGTATACAATAACCTGTAGCAGTGTAAATGAATAGGCTCCGAAGAAAAAAGGTTTCGCAAATATTCGGAGCTAATAAAAATCGTTTCATATTATCCTCGCTCGTAAAATAAGGCACACACTTACCTGAAAGGTCTTTTATCATAATAGATTAATAAATTCATAATTAGTAATTCTGAGATACACAATTCAGGGGAATCCATTCCTAAGATTATATTTGATAGTTCCACAACAGTGACGACAGCGGCAATACTAGCACCATTACTCAACATGTGAAAGCAAATTGTAGATCTATATTTTGTTTATTTCTAAGTCTTTTTTGCAAATCATTGTCGATGATTTGTATTCTAATGACATTAGCAACCACTTGGGTGAGTAATTTTATCTGGTTGATTGTGAATTCAGTAAATCTGCGGCTACAATAATGTCAAGTACATCTTCTGCCAGAAAACTTATAAATAGAGTGGTCCATAACGAAAATGTTTCCGTTTTAAAGAATGCATGATTTGCTCGATATTGAGGTTGCATGCCGAACTAATCTAGCACCGAGGTTGCTATGGCTTTTTCTGCTACGATAGCCCCTTAGCTATTCCTCTCCCAAAGTCAGAGCGGCAGTTCTCATTCAAAAAACGGGATTGTGCCCACAATCAAGAAGTTTGTATACTTACAGTTCTCTATGACACGAAATCCTGCATATATGAAAACTTTGAATATCTTAGCATCCCTACCTAACGTCGATGTTAAAAAATACAATGGTGCACGAGCTCCTGCTTACATCCGTGAAATTTTACCCTAACCACAAATGAACCGAAAATTGCATTGTTGGAGAGCGGGCCCTAGTGGTTAGGGTGTCTTTCCCTCGATCTTGTCGCAAATTTAGCCAACAAAATTTCCCGGGTTCGAATCCCGGTGGTGTCGTGGCCATTTGCTGGTATTTATGTGGGTAATCTCAATTCTGGATTTGAATCTTAACCGACTATTGATTAAATAAAGATACCACTCCTCCTCCATGGTTTCACTTGGACTTGGGCAAATGGTCAATGACAGCATCCCGACCTTCGGAGGAGACTTTAAAAGCCCCGCGTCTTCCCGTGTAGAGATAGTCACAACTGTACAGGGACTATACATCACATTCATTGTCGAATAAGAGTAGGGTGGAAACCCCTGACTGTTCCCATCCCGCCCAGCCTCAAATAGCGAGCCATGTTATGAGCGTCGGATACACGCGCGGCCCCGGATCAGCACACTAGTTGATAAATCCTGACACCCCACAAGCCATACAATTGACTGGATTTAATTTTTAAAAATGCGAGAAGAAGAAGACCAAAATTGAACCAATTAATACTAAACACAGTCGTCTCCACTTCCCGGTGTATGTACGAATTTTATTGTAAATCAATGAAATAAGCATGCTCGTGCCCTAGTTCTGCTAAGCATAACTTCACATTAGGTCTTTAACATGTTTGACATTAACGTATGTGAAGTTATGCAAACACCATATGGATTAGGGGGGCTTTTCCCTATAACCTACCTCAACTTTGTCGATCTCAAATCCCTTCAAATGTACGATATATCCCTGTTTTTACAATCAAACACAACTTGAGATCCTATATAATGCGATGACAAAACTTAAAGAATAGAAAGTAAAAAATTTGAAGAAATTGTGACTACAATCAACGTCGACACTCCAGACTGTCGCCAGTGTATGACCATAATTGGACAGGCACCAGAGGTAAATGCAATACGTCACATGGTCACCACTGTTCTTTTGTTTACCAACAAGGAGTTAATTTTCTCGCTGTTTTCTCCAGTTACAGTTAGCGAACCTCAGGTGGGTCCCAGGCTAGGCTTGATTGAGAAACTCTATCCATCCGTCACTGCGCCAGTTGAAGGATAGAGACTCTAAGAGTGTAAATTCGGGCGGCCCTGCGTTGCAGAAAAATTTGACGAGGACTTTGATATGTAAAACTAGTTTCTCGCCATTCCGACGGTGCACTTGCAAAAGACTTAGCTTCGGTCGGATTAACTTTTTTTCACTTATGATGCTTAAGCAAGGATTAACCGGATCGTGTTTTGGTTTCAAAAGGGCATTTTTCGTGATCCACAACCCAACCTCGTCCCCCCTCACTTTGTTTTTTTTTTAGCCTACAAAAGTGGAGATTTTTATATGCATCTGAAACGTTACATAGTAATTCCATGTCTAACAAATCTTACGTGCAAAAATGTCGGTCACATCTGTAAGAAATTCACATTTTGTATTTTCTGTCTTAACGGACAGAAAATTACAGTCATTGGCCCTCGGTACCGTTGGAAACAAGCAATTGCTCATAACACAAAACCGCAAGATCGGGATCAACTCAATTTTGTAAATAGGTTTTTCTCAAGGATGATCTAACGAACCTGAAGACAACAGAATGGGCTAGAACCACGAATTGCCCTTTAACTTTCCGCCCATTTCTGGTACCTTAGGACTTCTAACCGTAAAATGCAGTGGCATTTACAATTAGAATATTTTGAACAAAAGTCTAGCCTGAGTCCCTGGCCCCTCGTTCGCACTACAAGTGAATAGCAGTACAATTGTAAACGGCCGTGCGTATATTAGAGGACTGAGAGATCAGTTAGTACCAGGGTACCGGAATGTGACCTTCCGGATCAGAGGTCACATTCGTTCAGGCCGGTTGCTAACGAGTCCTGTATGAGAAAGGTTTGTTTCTTCTTCTGCTCCGGGAAATGATGGACTTTCCTACTGTTTTTTAGACTGATTTTTGAGGATTAACTAGTTCAAAGGTAATTTTTAATCTAAGGAACAATCAACTCAATTCTGAATTGCTTTTGATATTTTGTTCGTCGCTAGCAGTGTGCAAAGTTGGCTCTTGAAAGCTAAACCATATGGTTTTGCATAACTTCACAATACCGTTTTTTTGTTATGACAACATGTTAAAGACCTATGTGAAGTTTATCTTAGCAGGACCTAGCGTCGTGCCCATTCTAAAAAATAAACCGGGAACCAATCCAGGGGGCGACTGCTATGTTTAAATTGGGATTTTTAACGGTTAAGAAATCACCGTTTCAAAATCATCAGATTTTAACAGGTGTTTCCATAAGGTGACACCCTTTTCTGACATACTTTTCTGACACCCTATGAATTTGGAAACCTTAACAGACCTTAGCGGAATAAACCACACGGTTTTTGTGGTTTATTCCGTTAAGGTTTCCGAATTCATAGGGTGTCAGAAAGTATGTCAGAAAAGGGTGTCACCTTATGGAAACATCCGATTTTAACCATGAATGGAAAATCAGTCAAGAAAACAACGTGCGTAATATAAATATAATTTAGGACTACATCAAAACAAAGGTAAAGATTTTCAATATTAATAAGTGCTGTTTTTGTACTGATTCTGGATATTCCGCATCGGAACTGTTGCGCACCCACCCCAGCTTTTTCAATGCACTCTCGCACACGTGTAGCGTTGTAGGAGGTAGGTACGGACGACGTGCATTGCTACGTAAATGAGCTACACCCTATCTTGATCGAGAAACTCAATCTGTAGATTGCATATGCTTCGCGTGTGATCTACAGATTGAGACTTAAAGCTTCACAGAACGGGCGGCCGCGTTCAACTTTTGTGCGACGCATTTTTTTTTTTTGGATTTTTGGAAAATGGTTGGTATTCTTTAAAGGTCCATGGACACGGCTGAGTAGACATTTCTTAATTTCTTACATTTTCGTACCTCAACAGTATCCTGATCATATCGCAACACGGATTTTTAAAAGTGACACCGGGAAAGTGTTAAATTTCAAGGATAAATATACCCAAACTGACAGGGCCTTCTCCTGTTTTCACGAACGCGTATCAAGATTTTTTTTTTTTTTTTTTTTTCAACGTGCGTAATATAAATATAATTTAGGACTACATCAAAACAAAGGTAAAGATTTTCAATATTAATAAGTGCTGTTTTTGTACTGATTCTGGATATTCCGCATCGGAACCATTGCGCACCCACCCCAGCTTTTTCAATGCACTCTCGCACACGTGTAGCGTTGTAGGAGGTAGGTACGGACGACGTGCATTGCTACGTAAATGAGCTACACCCTATCTTGATCGAGAAACTCAATCTGTAGATTGCATATGCTTCGCGTGTGATCTACAGATTGAGACTTAAAGCTTCACAGAACGGGCGGCCGCGTTCAACTTTTGTGCGACGCATTTTTTTTTTTTGGATTTTTGGAAAATGGTTGGTATTCTTTAAAGCATACCTGGGCTAGGTTCTTGAGTGTATGGCATATGCTGCTTGTTTTGAATCTTCTTTTGTAGTCAATCCCCGTTGTGTACAATTTACAAATTTAAAAAACCTGTCTTGTGAATGTCCTCCATCATGGTTTGTTGTGACATTGGAAAATGTGACGTGGCAGATGCTTTTCAGACCACAATGCAGTCTGATGGACTGTACTATGTGGTGCACAGGGGAAATAATGCGACAAGGTAAATGTGCAATGTCGCCCTGATTTCATAGGCATGTATACATAGTTCGTTTGGCAATTGAATATGGCATAAAGTAGAGTATTTTACTGTAGAACCAAGTATCCCGACCAAATTATATTCTCTTGAAAGATGCAACAAGATATTTCAAATATAACGAAGCTGTGCTCAACCCTTTTGGCACAAATGGAATGGTCCCAGTTGTAAGTCGAAGAAGAAAATATGAAGGATCAACAAAGGTCAACAATATATTTGTGGGCCGCCAGCTATAGCTGGCAGGACCACTTAGCAATCTGTTGTGCGTGTGTATGTGTGTGTGTATGTGTGTGTGTATATGTGTGGATGTGTGTGTCATTAATTTGTTATGTTTTTTTTTAAATTGACCTCAATTGAAAAGTTGAACTTCAATTGGAACCAAACTTCTGTCATAAGTGCACAATGGGATCCCTCATATGTTGATGAGGTCAAAGGTCATGTTCAAAGGTCAAAGGTCATGTGAGGTCAAGTTGAAAAATGGGCTAAAATGTAAAATTGACCTAAATTGAAAACTTGAAGTTCAATTGGAACCAAACTTGTGTCATAGGTGCACCATGCGATCCCTTATATATTTATGATGAGGTCAAAGGTCATGTGCCAGGGTCAAAGGTCATGGGGCGGCCCACAGCTTATATTCTTTGAATATAGCGAGCGCAAAAGCCGCGAACCGCGAAATTCTAGTTAAATTTGGATCCATCTCAAATATCAGAAATTAACAAAATCAGCATTGATAACAGTACTGATGAATGAAATGTGAGGAGCTCACATGCTTATGAAGAAAGTGTGCCTTTTTACGGCATTATTGGAGCAGCAAACAGGATGACAGACAGCAAAAGAGAATTAAAATAGAAATAATGCCAGTATGTGATTGGCCTGTCACTCAGAGTGTTGTTTTAACTGCTTCGATCACAAACCAGAATGCGTTAATTTTCACTGGAATCAACCAAGATATGAAATCAATTAATGTCCAAGCAGCCAATATGTAAGTTGTAGAACTGTAGTAGTAAGAAATCACAACATCATTTTCTGTTTAGCCGGCATATTCAGTCAGAGATAATTTTCAGTACTGTCATGCGAATGATGTTGTGATTACATAATTCATTCTGCCGCCCATTCTAGGCTACTTTATAGATTATTTATGGTTAGATATTTCAAACAATGTAAATGTGTTTTTGGATGCAAATCATCTATCCATGAAGCTTAATTTGTTTTAAACAAAATAATTTACTGCTTTATGTTCCACTTTCAATGTTACATACTTGTAGTATGATGCTCCCAGCCCATTTGGGAAATGAGG